>JAQBSW010004089.1:0-73536 GCA_029291075.1 Eudiplozoon nipponicum
TTTCCACAGCTGACGGAGAGGACAACAGACCGCAGGCACAGGGGTGCATCAGTATCGGGAAACGTCTGGCGCAGGAAGTAGAAGACCGTACTTTCTGCACATCAACGGCATCAACGGCGCTACAGGGAAGAAGCCAACTACAATCCGACATCCCTGTCGACTCTTTTCGTCCACGCCGAATTTTTCACATAGAGAAACAAACAGACAATGCCGGTCGCAATCACCAGCCTACTTGTTTGCATGACCCGGCCAAACAGCCCAACGAACTTCTGCACCTTCTTGATTTCAAAACTGGCGAAGAGTACATCGTAGACACAGGTGCGGCAGTCTCAGTTCTCAAAGGTGATTCAATGGCTGAGATGTCGCTAGGCGTTCTTCTCGCAACAGCTACAGGCGAGCCCATACCAACTTATGGCTGCCAATACCGCACACTCAACATAGGTCTACGACGTGAATTTTCCCACAACTTCATCATTGCTAAGGTCTCACATAATATAATAGGCCTTGATTTCCTTCTAAAATTTCGGCTCATTGTTGATCTTGCTAATCAAAAGATCATCGACCCCTCCACCGGACTTGAACAAAGCTTTTGGACACTTGCCTCCAAGCGTTTGGAGTTACAGGTCATTCAGCCAACCCCAGTGCATCATTCAGCAGAGATATCAGCAGCTCTTCGAAAATACAAATCGCTTTTCGATCTTAACAAATCAGAGCTACGAGTCTCCAACACGATGCATCATATCGTCACAGAAGGACAACCTATTGCACTCAAGAAGCGACCACTGGCTCCTGCTAAGCTGAAAGCTGCCGAAGAAGAATTCTCAAGGCTTTTGGAAGAGGGAATCATCAGACCATCCAAAGGTTCATGGGCGTCACCACTGCACTTAGTCTCAAAATCAAACGGATCGTACAGAGCCTGTGGAGACTACCGTAAGCTAAATTCAGTGACAAAATCTGATGCATATCCCATTCCAAATATCAACACTTTACTTGAAAAACTCAACGGCAGCAATTTCGTCTCAGTGATTGACCTCAGACAAGCGTACCATCACATACCGGTAGCACCAAAGGATATCGAGAAAACTGCAGTCATCACTCCATTTGGCCTTTTGAATATCTTTACATGCCTTTTGGACTTAAGTGTGCTACTCAGACATTTCAAAGATTCATAGACAACATAATTCGCGACGACTCTGCTTATTGTATGTCATATCTAGATGACATTATGGTATTCAGTCCATATCTATGATCTCATGCGAAACATCTACGAAATGTCCTCTCACGCTTATCCAACCACGGACTCAAGATCAACTGTGACAAGACGCAGATTGCAACTTCATCCGTCGACTTCTAAGGGCATCGTATCACGGCCCAAGGTATTCAACCGTTGCCGTCAAAGACGAATTAATCAAGAATATCAAGTCACCAAGGACTTTGAGCGATTTGCAGAAAATCCTGGGAGTACTAAACGATTATCGCAAGTTCCTTCCAGGACTTTCAAAACAACTTTATCCTTTGTGCAGGCACCTGCGGAACCAAAAAGGACTTAGTAAGAATTCCATCATTGTTTGGTCATCCGAAGACGAGGAATTACTTCGACTTGCCATCAACTCGTTAGCAAATGCCACAATGCGAACGCATCCAGATTTTGAAAAGCCATTTCTACTCACGACAGATGCTTCTGAATTCGCTATTGGAGCCACTTTTGAACAAGAGATCGACGGAGTTCGGAAGCCTATCAGTTTCTACTCGCGTACTCTCCAACCAGTAGAAATGAGGTACGACACTTTCGGCCGAGAACTTCTCGCCATCCACGACGCAGTGCGCCATTTTATCAGCATCATTGGCAGTAGTAGATTTGTTGTTTTCACAGATCATGCACCACTAGTTAGCGCACTTCGAAACGCAACTTCATCTATCGCCAAGTACCCTGCCAGAGTGGAAAGACAGCTTTCTCGTCTAAGCGAATGGCAATTTGACGTCTTTCACGTCAAGGGCAAACAGAACTTCATTGCAGATGCCCTGTCTAGGCCAGACGTCTCTCTACAACCACCTTCGCCGTCACCATTCACAGTCAACTCCGTGGCACTCAGTGAACCTGCACTAACGCCAACTCTCCTGCGAACTGAACAACGCGGTGACATTCACATTCAAAGATCAATAGCCCGTCACCCAACCAAGTTCATATGCCGTCTGTGGGAAGGCTTACCAATTGTTTACTTCACGGGTACGCAGCCCAACAAGCCAGTTCTGCCGACCAGCCTTCAGAGAAAGGTTTTCGATTCAATTCACTCAATTTCTCACCCAGGAAGCCAAGCCACTGTCCGACTTCTTACAGATCGCTTCTGGGGTCACAGACTTAGGCAGAATGTTAAACGATGGGTCTCAGAGTGTGCAATTTGTCAGAAAAACAAGATCACACGACACACTCGTTCTAAGTTGCAACATTTTCGGTCTACTTCTGCCTAGCCATCGTCCACATCGACATAGCTCATCTGACAAAGGTTCAAGGTTTCAGCTACCTTCTAACTATGATCGATAGATTTACACGGTGGCCTGCGGCATTACCTCTTGGCACCATTTCTGCAGACGAAGTAACTAACGTTTTTATCTCTGCATGGATATCCAATTATGGTGTTCCCAATGAGGTCATCACGGACAGAGGCACTTGCTTCTCATCTGATCGTTTCAAAACCACCTTGCCGTACATGGGATGCATCTTACGCCAGACGACTGCCTACATCCCCAAGCTAATGGCATGGTAGAGAGAATGCATAGGGAACTCAAAGCAGCTTTAGCATCCTTGTCCATTAATGGCAACTGGGTCGATGCACTACCTTTAGTTCTGCTGGCCATGCGTTCTCGTACTCGAGAATCCATTAAAACGTCGGCGTCACAACTCTTGTATGGCATGGATCTACGCCTGCCTAGTCAGCTCCCACGTCTACTACCGGCACAAGATGACCCACAAAACGAAGCTACCCGCCTTCGACTTCTTTTCGGTAACATGTCCGAACAGCAGCCGAGACACACGCCTCGTCCAGTCTTCGTTCACCCACAGCTCCACAGCTGTAAGAGAGTACTCGTTCGCAACAATAATGCTGTTGCACCACTACAACCCAAGTATCGCGGTCCTAACCCGATTTTACTAAGACAGCCAAAATACTTCATCATTATGCAAGGCGCTACACCGACATCAGTAAGCATAGACAGGTTGAAACTGTTTATCGAACCACCTGATCCTGAGAGCGTTCAACCTTCTACACACGTCTCAGGTTCCGTCTGCCCACAATCTCAACCTGCTTTGTATAACGCGTAATTAATTTTTTTAAAACATTAACATTAACTATAAAAATTTTTTTAACCTTTCGTTATTTTTAGTATTTGTCTCACGTGGCATAATCCGCTGTTCTTAGCTAACAATTGTGTAGCATTTTTGAACAGTTCTTTGGTATTATGCCATCTCTGAGGCAATGTTCGTGTACATATTTTTATGCAGTTACCTTTGATTTTAATGTATATATATTTTACATTATAATGTATTTCTCACACATGACATTACACTGCCTATTTTGTATGACCAGCTACTTAGAGCTAACGCTTTTCTGTAGCAACTCTAAGTAGTGATCAGCTTCATATCATGGTACAGGCCACTTTCAATGCATATCTCAACTTTATCTATTTCAAAAAGACCACTCTACAAAGGTCATGACCACAACGTCGAGCACTCTAGCTCCTTTGGTCGTATACAAACACATTGACAACGATCCAGCCTGCTTAGGTTTTAACTTAAACCTGGCAAATTCAGAGGCGATTTACCTCGAAATCTTTACGCTGCGGCTCCAAAAACTTACACTGCTCTATTTTGCCTCACGTGTTATGACCGTCCACTAGAGCTAACAATTTGTGTAGCAATTCCTAGTGGTTACCTGGCATCATATCACTGTTGAAGCAACTAACAAGCATATTTAAGCCCAGCACTTATGGTTCATCATATTTTTGCTTAACTTGTTTCGAACTCTGTCATGCATTTCTTATCTAGCCTCGCAGAGAGGAATATTTTTTTTCTTTTTTTTTCTCAGAGAGGAAAGTGTTGTAACGACACAAATCAATCGCCGACATATTGCGTAAATTAAATTCAAATTTATTTACGTTGCACCAATGAGAAAAAAACAAATTGCCGTTTAACCACGTCTAACCACGTTTAACCAATAGTATGTAAGTACACATATTGCATGCTATTTAAGCACGGTAATTTACCATGCAAGTCAGTTGTGGCATTTGCCTTCTACCTGCTTCACGCGTGTGCGTTCTGTCGACTGTCAATACGTGTGCGCTCTGTCGGCTGTCAATACGTGTGCGCTCTGTCGGCTGTCAATACCTACGCTGGTGATTTGATAGTTTCACCAACAACTAACTACATCCGTGACTCATCTTGTTGTGGGATACCGGAGAGAAGAGCCAATTGAGTGCAGGACCTGCAGGACACCATCCACAACGCAATCACAGATCAACCACGGGAGCGACAACTCAACCAGAGTCCACTCAAGGCTCTAGGACATCTTCAACTCTGAAGACTTCAAGAGAACGCATTACCAGACCCTCTTAAGGGCCCCCATATCAGTAACTAATCTCTATTCAGAGCACCTTAACCGAATTTGTAACGTCGTACGGCATTTACTTGAAGCCGGGGCGTTTACACAACCCTATTAATTAAAAATAAAATTGCAGTTCATGAAATCTCAATTAAAACTGCTTGAAACTAACAGAGATTGTTTCTAAAATCACAGTTAAGATAATGATTGTCTAAAACCAGAATTCGTATATGTGACCCTAAGGAAAACCGGATCATTTGAAATTGATTCTCGTTGGGTTGTTACGCGGAGCTGCGCGCTACAATAGGGCCGAAGGATGGAGCGTCATCAAGGATGCCCCCGTTTAATGATCGGCTTTCCTTATGATTACCACATTCAGGGTGAGCGGTTCTAATTTCGGAAGATGCTAATGTGATTGTCATGTAGCTTCGTGCTTTTTCAGTTGTCTGCTGTAACAATTTGTAATCACGCTCTAATTTGACTTTGCCTGTCGATATAAAGGGTGATAAAGATTTTTCCGTTTAGGCTCATCGTTGGACAGACATTTGTGAGAGGAAAACACTAAAGCACGACGTTTGCCAATATAGATATCTTTCAGGTGATGAAAAAATTGTCACCCAATTGTTTGATCAAATCTGAGGCCAGATCATATTTTGAGAGGGAAGAGTGGGAGGATCAGAGAAATAGGTTGCGCAAAGCAACCTAACTCGCTACTCCATTAAGAAAATCATCGGCTTGACGCGACAGGTGTGGCTGCAAGGTGGAAATAGAGAGTTTCTCAGATAAGGCTCAATAAAACCCGCGATATTTGCCATTGGTTGCTAGAGATAAACGAGATTGGATAATAACTTCTGAGTTATGAGAGGGGTGGTAGAAGCAAACGGCAAAATCTTTTTCATGATAGAGGAATGTGGTAAAAATTCAGATATATTTGAAAGTTAGGCGAGATAAAATATAGAAACATTCTGATGAAATACAAAGGAAATCCACAATATGTATACGTAAATTCCAAGTGTAAGAAGCTTTACAGAGATGAGATCAGACGAGAAATACAGAAAATCTAAAAATAAAATAAAAAACCCATCTTAATTCAAAACTAAAGGAATCCATGAGCGAGACAACTCTGATTGTTGCGCTTTGCCAATAGTCGATATTATGGTTATTTAGGTAGTTGTTACTCTTTAATATTACGACGTGGTGAATTATTTTGCAAATTGAATCATGAAATAATCCAAATGTGAATGAGCAGATATTAACGATCTTTAGCGTCCACTTGGAATCTAATTGGAATTGATTTTACAATCTTAGTATGACGTTTGACTATGAGTGCTTTTTGTAACTGGCCGCAAATAAGTTTATAATCTCGGTGTCTTATTTTTTTGGCTAAGTTGTTTCAAAGATGTAAGTTTATTAATATTTTTCCTTAAAATATTGACAGACATCTATGTGAACTAAGACTAAAAAATACTTCTATTAAATTCAAACTGCTCTTTATTATAAAAAACTTGTACCAGATATGATAGATAGAGAAATAAATTCTTTTATTGATGGTTATTCGCCATAAATCAACATTGATTATACTGGCCAAGCTTGAGAACAATAAAAATTGGACTAAAAACGTTTGAATAATTATTGAAAATATAGAGATATTGAAAGGTTTTTATTACCAGTAAATAAAACTAAAAGTGGTTTTATCTTAAAATTATAAGACCTATTTGGCAATTTGACGAACAATACCATGAACTTCGCGGAAATGTCTGTATTATCAGACTCGTTATGCAAATGCGAGCAACGACCAGAATTCGAATTTGGAATGTTATGTAAGCTAATAATGTAAATTAAATCTAGATAACGCAAAAAGATCATTTATATATATAAATGTATAGTCATTCTTATTTACCCATAAAAATTGTTAACCCACTGACTATTTTTTAATGAAATTAAGAATGATGGTGTTATTCCATCAACAATAATAACTATAATGGCATATCCATTGCCTAAATTCAGTACGCCAAATTCCGCTAATGATTATAGGTTAAAGTCTGTGATACTTTCTCTCCTGAATGTAATTGAGCGTTTTATATTTGAAAACTTGACTCAATTTGACATGTTGACCTTGATAAATGTCAACATGTATTAACAAGTGATAATTCAACCACAACGTACATTTTGTCCCTGTTGAATCTTATCAAAGATCTAGATGAAAAAACTTTGATGCATCAATAATTTTCATAGATATCTCAAAATCGTTCGAATCAAATTGTTTTGATGCTTTTACGAAGGCTGAAAGTTCATTAAAGGTGGACCCATATAGTTTAAGAATGTTACATTTTATCTATATAATAGAAACATGAATACTCCGACAAATAATAATCAATCTCTACGGAATATCTAATTTTCAAGCACGGATACGATGTTTTTCAAATTTGTTGTTGCATCTGTTCAAAATGTGATCTTCTGTGGTCAGATATGTACATTCGCTGATGATTTGAAAATGGCTTTTTCTATAAATCTAAATATTATTGAAAATACTTTGAAGAATATAACGTCGTATATTTACGATTTGTGTAGGAAATTGTACTGTCCATCAAACCCACATTTTTTGACGAAATATATAATGGGTATAGAGCTTAGTAACGCCTCCTACTAATGAGTCGCTATTAAGCACGAAGTGCACGTGTAAATGAGATAATGCCCATCATTCAGGCTGATTTTGGTATACCCATCTAGTCATATTTGAACTAATTTGTTACTAGGTACGCAGTAACCAATAAAAACGTTCGTACAAATTAGTTCACCGATAAAAAACACATATAAATGTTATGGATTCCAATTACGTTGCATAATTACATATTCATCATAAATTTTCATCACATTTCAATACAATGATTGTAGATTATTTAGATTATAAATAGGAGAAACATATATTCCCCGATATAAATTTTAACAAACATTGTATATTGTAGAGCAGACTTTGGCTAGACTTTATTATTTGATATAACGGGCAAGTAGAAAATTGGAATTATTTTCATTGTAGATGGAAAACAGTGCACATAAAATGTATCCATAATAATATATTGTAGGATGTTTTGTAGTTATAGTAATAGCTTTTGCGGGGTAGCTGTCTATTTAGTAATGATTTCCTACATTTTCATGGTGGTTGTTATCCCAACCCGTTCCATGATCAGTCCCTGACATTTTCCGAAGGGTGAAGTAAGAAACTTCATCCATTTTCAGACGTTTATTGCAAGTGGTGTAGCTAAGCATGAATCAATTCACAGTTAAACAAAACGGACCGTGCTCTAGACGGCAACAAAATGATATATTGTCAACACAATTGAATGTCTTATACACAAGTAATTATCAGGAACACAAACGTCTGAATCGTGATGAATACATGTAAATAATTGAAAATATATGATGATATAAATCCAGATTGATTAGCAATTTAGTTTAAAGTCACTGGTAAATATTGTCACTGATAATTGATGGATAAAAATCGTGTAAAAACAGTCTTGAAAAAACATCACAAATAATTATTCCACTGTTTGCTAGGTTTTGCATGTTTCAATTATAATATTCCATTGAACTATAGAATTTTGTGAATGTGATTGAGGAACATCTGATGTCCTGATGCGTGGAATCATATCTGAATGCAAAGAAAGTCTATCAATCCACATATGCACTATAATCCACCGCAAGTTCCCTGCGTATTGCGCGCGGGTGTGTATATTTATTAAACAAAACCCTATTAATTACAATTAAATTTGCAGTTCAAGAAATCTCAATTAAAACTGCTTGAAACTAACAGAGATTTTTCTAAAATCACAGTTAAGAGAAATATTGTGTAAAAACAGAGTTAGACTATTTGACCTTAAAGAGCACTATTTTCGTCAAAATTGAACATCGCGGAGCCGCGCGATACGATATAATAGTCGAGACCGTTTAAATAAAAAACATAACTAAACACAACTTTGCAAGAGGCCTGGAAAGTCACGTGTGAATCCCAGTACTCAAATAAATTGTTTTCGTTTATAAAGCACTAGACAATGTCTATTCTTTTGTATGACTTCCAAATAGGAAAGAATTCTCGCAAACCTAGCGTTTTGTTGGCATCTCGCATTTTTCACAGGACAAAATATCCTGTTATTGATGTGCGTGCACCATCAATCTTATTTTGCACTTTTAAAGTTGTGCCTACTCCCCATGTTTGAAATCAATAGTTTATTGCTTCTGCCCAAATAAGGTTGCCTATTTATATTTTTCCAATTGTAGATAACATTAGATGTAGACTGCAGTGAAATTTTGGCTTTACTACTAGGTAGAGGAAGTTTGTTGGTGAATTTAGTCGAAACTATGCCAGCAGCAAAGTATGTGAACGCCAACGCAGAACACAATCTATCTATCATGCGTTCACTTTATATTTCCGGTGAATATACACGGGATTCTTTTTAACCGTAAAAAAATTACAACAGATTTTATTATATCATTAGTATTACACTTATTTTTAAAATGTGGTGGGTGCGGAAAAAGTACACGCTAAAGCCTCAAATACGTGCGTGCACATATCAAAAAACAATTTACCTCTTTATATTCAAATCATGCGAGACCTTCTTTTGTTTATCAAGCTGAGGATTGGATATTTTCGTTTGATTCCGAGTCATTATTTACTAATGACCTCTCAAGTGTTATTATTGAGTTGTGGTGTCGGTTTTTTTGGGAGAATTCCAAACTCTTAAACCGAGTAAAGTGTAGTCAGAGAGATAACTTTATTTGTCGAGTTCATATATTCAATACAATTTCAATAGCCAACTATACAAACATAGATTTGGTCCTGGATTTGATGCAGATTTGGTCCCTGGCATGGTTGATATGTTTGTGCAATTTAGAGCGAAATAATTCAGAAATATTAAATGAGATAAAAATATACAACCGTTATGATGATGATAATAATGATGATGATGATTATGCGTTTTTGGTTCGTTACAGCCACGTATATGTCGCAAAACTGCTTAATAAATTCAATAAATGACAGAAATTTTAAATAAGCAGTTGAAATCGAAGAGGATAATAATCTGGCTTTTCTTGATGTATTGCACCAACTTTGGACTGATGGCACACGGTGCAGATCAGCCTTAAATGAGAAAACATGCACAACGCAATATTAACATTTCCACAGCTATTGCCCATTGAGATTAAAATATGGCTTGGTTAAGATACTGATTACAGAGGCGTTGCGTATCCGTTCGCCTAACTGTTCGCAGACGGACTTTGATGTTTGGACATAACATTCTTGTCATTAACGGTTACGGAACACATCTTGTAGATACGTACGAGCGTAATGATTTAACAAATGACAATGTGAATGCTTATACTGTTGATACGAACCTGGTGTATATTCACATACAATTTAAAAGCGAAGAAGCAATGAAGCGAATAGAAGATAGATTGTGTTAAACGTTTGCGTTCTCATATTGTGTAGCTGATTAAGTTCTGATTACATCTAAGACCAAACCTAATCAGCCTAATGTGAAAGAAATATTTCCACTGTGGTCTGCATTTATCAATATCTACCATTTGATTTGTACCTGAAGGCAGTCTTATTTAGGAAGAAGCGGTAGATAATTGATTTCTGGCTTTGCGGACACATACCAGCAGAGTGTATGCAAAATAAGATTTTTATTATACGCACATCTATAATAAAACATGTTTTGTCGCTTGGAAAATTTGACATACCAACAATACGCTTTCAATTTTAATTTATGCTAGGTCCGTCAGTATCCATCCATATTTGGAAGCTAGGGCATTAATTTGACGTTCTCTAAAACGGTTAAAACACCAGGAATTTTTATGTGCACTAGCACTACCATGAAGCTTACTAAATCTCATTCGAATCTGTGTAAAAAATGTTTACTTAATTTAAACTATCTTGACTAAATTACATATGTTTGTGTGCCTTTGTTTGTGGACTATTTTTTATTCCAACAAAATTAATGTCAGCATCTGCTGACAATTTCGTGTTTCGGGCTCAAAGACTTTGATAACTAAGCTTTGTGTTCCTGACACATACGTCATTGGAATAGCACTGCAGTGTTATAAAAAATAACGAAATCCTAGTCTGGTGAGATGATTGATTTTCAAAATAATGTTGTTTTAATTAACATCATTATAAACGGCGATTACTTTAAGTAATTTGGCTAGATTATTGGATTTCCTGGTTTTTTTAAATTAACTCGGGGCTAAAATATGTATACAAAATATTTTTTTACGTGCAACAGCACTGTCATTTTACTTTTATAGCTCAATGCTGGTGCATCTTTCGTTTTTGGCGATTCGATTTAAAAAGAGTTTAATACTGTTCCTTATTGCAGCATGGTATTATGAAATTTCGCTCCTTTTCATCGGGAATTCACACCCCTATTTATGTATGTATATATGTATTATTCTTATGGAATAGCTTTGGATAAAAACAATCATTCTTTACATCAAGTGTGCCAGCTTGATATTAACACAGATTTCATTGTTTTTAACAAGTCACACAAAGTAGTTGGTTTTGCCATATCGTTCGACTTCTTAGAAACAATGGGGTTGGTGTTTACTTGAAGCTAACGAACTTGATTTAAAGGATTGTTACCACCAACCGTGCAATCAATGATTGTTCAATTTTATTACCTTTAAATATGTAACAAAAGCTACAAAAAGTTAATGACCGTGACTACATAGAAATTATGCAGCCAACATTTCATGTCAAGTGTAATTTATGCGAGACTACTAGAGGTGAGAGCCGCATATCTTATTTTGCTTATGATATATATATACATATATATATATATATATATATATATATTATATATATGCATTGCGATTTGATCCTCGTTAATCAATTTGCCGTCGTACTCTAATTATCATCATGGAAGGTCGAAACGCGTAAATTCGGCCGACTGGTGGTAGTTTTGCGATGTTTTTCGACAACTGTGTCAATACAATGGGATTGGTGTTTACTTAAAGCTCGCAAACTTAATTAATAGAATAGTTATCACCACTCGCGCGATCAATGATTGTTCAATTTTAATACTTATATTTATATGGCGAAAGCTGAAATCAGTTTATGTTTGTGACTGCATAGAAATTGTGCAGCCGAATTTTCCAGTCAAGTTCAATGTATGCGAGACTACTAGAAGTGAGAGCTGCATATCTAATTTTCCTTTCCATATATATGCATTGCGATTTTATCCTGACTGGTCAGTTTGCCGTAGTACTCTGATGATGATCATGGAAGGTCGAAACGCGTCAGTGCGTGTGACTGACGGCAGTTTTGCTATGTTGTTCGACGACTGGTTAAATGCAATGGAATTGGTGTTTACTTCAAGCTCGCAAACTTGATTTTAAAAAATTAAATCCTGCTTTCTGTTTCTCTATCAAAAAATTTGATTAAATGGGTTATATGTATAATATACTATGTATTTTTATAATATATTTTTGTATTAAGTGATAAATGATACATTGATTTTATTTCATTTATAAATTAAAAAAGAAATAATTAAATAAAGCAGCAGCGTTTATTCAAGTAGTAACAGTACAGCTATCACATATAATGGGTTAAAAGATAAATTATCTTTTATTTAGTAAATAAGTAATTCAGAATTAAAATATAGGTGTATTTGACGCACCGCTTTAAAACTTCTACAAAATGCTATTATGTGTGTGCCTTAGCTGTCTCTTGGCAGATTCTGATGCAATCGATCCTAATATGAATATTCTCATCAACGGGGTAACTCCAATTCGAGCGGAGTTCTGCTATCTCTTCAATTAATAATGCCCGTTTCTACACAAGTGACATCATAGTTATCCCCGTTGTGAATTTTTAAGGCATTTTATGCCAAAACGTAGGAGTCAAATATTTCATTTAGTTATTCATATATAAACTATAACCAATCTGCTTTTTAGCAATAATACGACAGTCAGTGTGATCTAGCAGCACTATACGATTATAAATACTCTTCGAATTTTGTCATTTTAAATGAGAAATAAATAAGGTATTGAAGAATAAATTTATTATTGAGTAAGTATGTACAACACAGTATACAACAACCATTTTCATTTTCGCCAGAACTGAACTCGACTGTAATATCTGGTACTATATGTCTTCAATTTTTGGAAAGCAACAAGGATTAAGTTAGATAAAACACACACTGTGCATCAACAAGATGGAAACGGGAATCACATAGTGAGACACGCACACGCAAAAAATATTCATCGCATTATTTACAAATGATGTACAAACGTCTGTTAATTTAAAAGTATGAAATAATTGCGAAACTGGAATAATCAAAATTACCTGATCTCCTCACCCTATAACGTGAGGGCAACCGCGATTACGTCATTTCACATGGTGTGTATAAAACAAATGGTCTGACGCATTTAAATAATAAATTCATATTTTTCTCAGGTAATTTATTTCAAAATTATGGACTTTGCAGATAAAAATTTCGGCTTTGCGTAAATCTTTTTCGTTTGTTGCTTTAAAGAACACCTGAAAACCCGCCTCATTTACAATGTGATTTACTTAAACAATCTGTTCTGCCTTGTCTGACCTGTGCTATGACCAGCAAAGGCTGAGTACCAATTGTTTCATCACTTGGAGTATATCGAGGTTACATTCCATTTTTGGACGAAAATTGTTGTAAATGAATTTAGGAGTTTACCAATAAAGCCGTATGAGAAAATTTCGAAATGTCAGAATCATACATGATGGAAAAGTGACAGATTTGGGAATCTATATACAATACTAATTTCATCATAGCTAATCGGATTGTTAATCTATCAACAATAAATCTTTAGAGGAATCAAGTTGAACCTATTGTATGAACATGGCTATACTAAATAAAAAGATCAGCTCGAAATGAGGTAACTACAAAGGCTGTCAAAACGGCGCAACTTCTGTCAGATAAGGATGAGATGAAATTTGAATTAGAAATTGCACCAAGAGGATTAATTTAAGCCCAACTATGAAAATCCACGTCTAAGAAATGAGTTAATATCATACTGTAACGGTGATTTTAGCAACAATCGCTGTTAGTTTCAAGCAGTTTTAATTGAGATTTCTTGAACTGCAAATTTAATTGTAATTAATAGGGTTTTTTAATAAAAAGAGACACCCGCGCGCAATACGCCGGTAACATGCAGTGGATTTATGTGACTTAACGCTCAAAGCCAGGATTTATATGTTTTGTGTGCTTTAACCATTATTACATAACCACTAATAGTTCACCTAAGATTTTCTGTATTTCTCAATCATTTATTCGAAACCCTACAGTTCAGTGTATTTATGTGATTTAACGCTCAAAACCTAGCATAAAGTGGATTACTGTAACAACGCAAAACTTGTATTTATATTTTGTGATCATTTTGACTACTTCTATACGATTTTTATCTTTGCCTTGCAACATTGTGTTCAGTAAAACAATGACATTGTGCCTGAGCTTTCTCACATCACCCTTCGGGAAAGGGCCAGGGATTAATCATGAATGCGGATCGTAATAACAGCTACCAGGTATTAAGTAGGAGGGCATAACCTCACTAAATAGACAATTAGCCCGCAGAACCTCCTACATAAATGGCAATTTAAACTACTTGAAATTAACAACGATTTTTTCTAAAATCACAGTTACGAGAAATATTGTGTAAAAACTGAATTAGCCTACGTGACCTTAAAGAGAGCTATATTTGTCAAAATTGAACTTCGTTGGGTTGTAATGCGGAGCCGCGTGTTACAATACAATTTTATCCGCCTAAAAACGGATAAATGAGAAGCTACTGTTCTGATGAGTTAATCCGATTATAATAATAAAATGCTGAAACCGTTAAGCAATGTTGAAGTTCAAAAAACAAAAGACCCAACGGATAGGTAAAATTATTAACCAATAATGATTGCTAGTGATGAATTGGATTCGCCACATGATAAAAAATTAATACAAAGAGACAGCTGCGCCCAAAGTGTATGGTTTGGTTAAAATGCCTAAGTCTGGTAATCCATTAAGAATTATTTTCAATGTGCAACACGCCACAACATATAAAGTGTCTATGTTTGTGTGGTAGAATCTACGTACACAAATATACCGGTAGCTGAAGCGGTGGATAATTTACAGCGTTTCCTTCTTGAACACCCTCTAATATTACAAGGAAGTAAAATGACGATTGGGCACATTATGGAGGTGATGTGAATAGGTATGTCTTCTATTTATTTTATATTTAAGAAAAAGATTTATAAACAAATTAGAAGCATCCCACTGGACCAACCTTTTTCGGCTCCAATAGACAAAAACGTTGCATTATTTGAAAAATTATCTTTATGATAAGGCAACAACGAAGCCAAAATCAAGGTAAGACAAGAACATAAAATTGAAATTTAATTATAGACATGATGCAAAATCTGATCTTGCCCGCCATGAAGTGGAGTTTGGAATACTATTAACTGGGATTATTGCAAATTCATAGCCATATGTAGTCGCACCAGGGTGATGAGACGGATTAGAGAATCTTTCGAAATTGATTCTCAACATGTAATTATGAATGAAACAGATGTGTAAATATCGTTAGGTTCGATTTGAAATACAGCATTAGCATATGGTTGGAAAAGAATATTGCACGAATTATAATTTAAAGTTAGCTCCAGCGAAAGATTTAGAATAACAACGGGTTTATTTCTGGGCTTATTATCTAATTACAAGTTAATCAATCATTGAGAATAAAGTCCTACTAAATTTCAGCTTTTAACTGCTCGTTTATTAAAGGACTTTTATCTTCTTACCTTATATTGTTTATTTCTTCGTTAAATAATTTTCTTATCCAAGCATTACTGATTCTATTTCGAATTTTAATGAACTTGACATTTTTGTCTTGCCCCCAGCCTAAATATTGAGATCACTCCAGTAATAAAGAATTTCAAACGCTACGAATAAAATAATTATTCTGACATTTGCAAAGGTTAGACTAACATATACTGACTGCAGTTTAATTTAGATGGATGCAAATGTGTCCTAACTATATTTAACTTAACCTTTTTAGTTATATATACACACACATGCACACGTGTGACTTGCGCCCATTTAATGATACAACAAGATCTGTTATTATGAAAACCAATCAAAGCACAACTTGAACGGTTTCAGTGAAGTTTCACGCGTGCATGATTCATCTGTTATCTATTTTTATCGCTTAATTTAGCATTTAGGTTACGAAGAGTGTATCTGATTTATTGGGTTCCAAACCCTATAATGTGAGACCGACCTCAATTACGTCATTTCACAAGATGAGTACAAAACAAATATTCTAACGCATGTAAATGGTAAATCCATATTCAACCACTCTGATCTCATTTTTATCAGATATAATCTGATATCAGACATATCTGATAAAATTTATTCTTCTTTTTGTTTTTGCACACAGGAAGGGTACAATCAATTTTATTAAAGCTCGCATTTAAAAAAAACACCAATCGCTCATCGAACACCATAGCGAAACTACCGTCAGTCACACATACTGACGCGTTTCGACCTTCGATGATCATCATCAGAGTAAAACTTGATTTAAAGGATTGTTATAAGCTCACGCGCAATTTATTAATTTTTAAATGCAGAAAAATGGCATACTTAAAGATTTCAAGAACCTGGAACATGATAGTCATTTTATTTGCGATATTTGATCGGTTGGTAACGCCATTATTAATATTTTAATCAGTTTTCTCTCTCGTATTAATCAAAGGATCGTTTCATCCACTTTGTCCATAGGAATGGTATTTTAGAGCTAGTTAATTGTGACAAGGGTTTATGCTTTGTGGCTGTCTGTCAAGTAGGGTCTGAAAAAATTGTCCAGGCCGAGGATTCGCCACATTTTCCCCTTGATTTGGATATGGTGCACTTCCGCACGAGCCCTAATCTAGAGTCGAATGACCGATATAATTCTGCGAGTACGGCGAGGCCAAGAAGCCCGACTTGCTCTCCACCTATTTCCAATGACGAATGGAATTTATGTGCGCTTCTAAATGGGCTCCGCTGGCTACCAAAACTATAACGTAATGTACGTACGTTCCAGTTCGTGGAAAGTCAGCCGCAAAATTGTCCACTATTCTTTAGAAGGATTTGCGGGTGATTTTATACCAAATAACACACGAGTGAACTGGTTGCCCTTGCTGTACTTGTACAGCCAATATCTATAGATCATTCGTGTGAGCACCGATTTGGCAAACTCCTTTCCTTAGATCAAGCACTAAAAACCACATTTACTGAGCAATACACACGAAAATATCCCTTGACACAGGTATAGCACATGGGTCTGGTTTTATTACTGCATTTAAAAGAGAAAACCGCGGTTATCTGAAACGATCCTTCACTGTTCGCCACGGAGACAAAGAGCACTCGCAAAACAGAATTCAACGATTCATGCAGATGCGCCTTTATTAATTTATCTGGCATTGTGTAACTTATAGAGTGGTCCTTATATTTAAGCTTTATCCATATTTGTAGCCGCAACATTCACTGCCTCGTTATAATCAAGCGTTTGGAATAATGCCCAATGTTTACCGAATGTCAACCAACTATTCGGGAGTGATCTGCTCCTAGTCACTAAGCAACACTTCAGACCTGGACTGTGGTCTCTGCATCGCCGATGGTTTGCGAAGGTCAAAACTATATATACTGTAATCAAGTTTACTAACATAAGTGTTCACAAATTCCAAACCTAACAGCGAAAATGTATCAACTACGAATACTATCTATAGTTATATATTCCGGTTTATTTACATCAGTATTCCACATCCACACGTCCATAAGTCGCTCTCCTGACGCTTTTTATAATTGCGATCCTATCTTGACACAGACCAAGAATGCATTACAATCGATGTGTGTACCCATATCCAACTGCATTCAAATAAGTTCTGGTGACATCAATGAAAAATCATACATTTCTTTGTTAACAACATGTATAAGCGCATTCTGCCGATCAATACTCATAACTCGTTTGGTTCAATATCAGTCGCAAATATTTTAACTGATCGAAATTCGGAATTTTGTGGATATACCGTGACTTTATGTACTCGCAAATAAGGCACTGCCCTATCAGGCCGGCCGCTGACAGCTAGATTTATGTCTACTCCACACAATGACCAGTTGTTTGGCAGGCTCTGAAATGTGCGATCTGCATGATGAAGGCAAAAGTAAATTATGAAGCTGGCCCCGCATGATTATGAGCGCTCTGTTTTCCATGGAGTTGGAGTAGGATATTGAGCCGCTGTAACAAAAGTAGTCGGCGTTGACTGGTAGCTGTTTGATGACGGAGTCGTTACCACAAATGCTGTTTACGTCCACTGAAATTGTCATTCGATCCCCGCCCAGTATCGAGAATTGAGCAAAATTGATGTTGTTGCGTCAGTATCAAAGCCGTTTTTGCTTAGCGGTAATCCGGACAGAGCCGGTTAATTTATAGATCAATCTTTCGGCGCGAGCAACCATTTCAATTGTTACTTAGCCTTGAAGTGGAGTGAACCAACAGATCTCATTGCATACAGTCTGTGGTTATAACCACGAATGGTACAATACGCGCTGCTTGATGTTATCATAAGACAGGCAGGTTGAAGTCCAAAACAAACCACTAAAAACGAATAATTCACGAACATGTTGACACGCGCATCACCGATTGATTCAGTAAAAACTGCTGACAGTGCATTTAGACTTTAAACTTGTCAACATCTAACGGGCCTATAAAAATTTACCAATCTACGGCTCTGGGTTCTTAAAATATGGTAGTAGATGGCCTCTGTCAGACAATAGTAGGTGGTTGCCATTTTGATACTCCTTGGTCAATGGGGATATATTGATTCCAGCATTCCTAAAATTAATATTCTCATCCACAGAGCAACTCCTATACAAGCAGATTGCCGCAACCTCCTCACTCAATAGTGCGAGTTTATATCGGAGTCCTTCTATAGTTACGACTTTGAGAATTCTGAAAACACACAGACAGGCGAATCATTAATACAGGAACGTAGAAAAAATAATCTCATGACAACGTCCGTATGAATAGCTATTAATCATTCCTTGGTGTCGGATTTATAAATTTATCACTTACAATGGTATATGTTTATGACGAGTGTTTATGATTTATTGCTCTCCCAGTATCCGAAAATTTGAGGGAAAACTCACGTCATATCACGTCGAGTGCATAAAACAAACGGTCTAACGCATGAAAATGGTAAATTCGTATTCAGCCACTCGTCTCACTTAGATGAACATATCAGTTATTCATGTGCACACACACGAGACACGCAACTATCTAGTAAAAGGTCAGTCTGAAGTATAAATGATATGGCCAGAGGAAATATCGCGCTTGTTTCATTAGTTTGTCTTGTAAAACTGTCGAGGATGGATCAACTGAAGAAAGCGATTGATAACGGCAGTCGAAAGTTTTACACACTGAAAACAACTGGAATAATTACTGCTTTAATCAAAACGCAGATCAGGTAATGTCACTAATGCTGATCAGTTGAAGCAGTTATCCAAATTCTTAAAAGCAAAATTCCTATCGGCCATTCTACAATTGTTCTGCAGCATGCATAGCATGTTATTTCTTAGAAGCGATAAATACATAAATTAATGCTGTTTTATAATTTATTTACTTAATAAATAAAATATAATCAATTTATCATTTAGCAATAATTTAATATGACAGTCAATGAATAAAATATAAACAATCTAACTCATTTTCACTTAATAAGTAATACCATCATAATCATCACCATCAGCATGAAAAGCAATAAAATTCACTATTAACCAATATTTCACTGCTAAACAAGACCGCCAGTACAAAAAATAACAAACCAAATAGTAATGATTTTAGAGATCGAACTAACAAGAATTCGAAGTAACTAAGTCGATAAGGATTAACTCGGGCAGAATTATATCACAAATATCTACAAAATGCCAAAAGTATGATTTATACTCGACATTATGATAAAAGCTTGGTCACTCAACTTCTACTTTACACTGTATAATTGACAGCGGATTCGCATATATGAAAGCTATAATAACTTACCTTATCTGCGTTTCGACTTACGCAGCTTTCATTGTTCTAGTAGTTTTCTTTTTTTTGAAGTATATCGGCTAAACTTATCGATAGCCTTCATCAGTCGCAAAATACCTCAAAAGTTTAACAAACGAAACTAATGAAGCAAGCACGTTATTTCCTCTAGCTATAATATTTATACTTCAGACTGACCTTTCATTAGATATTCGCGTGTCACATGTGTGTGTGTGCATTTTCATAACTGCTGTTTTCATCTAACTAATTGAGACCAGAGTGGCTGAATAATAATTTATCAATTTGCATGCGTTAACTATTCGTTTTATACACTCAATGTAAAATGACGTAACTGAGATTGCCCTCACACTTTCTGGTGGGGGGAGACCAATAATTCAGAAACACTCGTCATAAAAACATGCCATGAGTGATAAAACTAGAAATCCGAAAGACCAATGCACATGTTAAATTTCAATTCAAACCACTACTGTTGTAATCAAGATAGGATAGTTAATAACAGTTATTATTACACCATTAAATAGGCGCACGCCACTCATGTGCATGAGTGTGTATACATAACTAAAAAAACTTCGTTAAAATATAATTGTTACACTTGTACGCACATCTAAATGAAACTGTAGTTATTAGGAGTTAATTTACTCGTTGCACGCGTCAGTTTCTTTTAGTACAACACGAATAGCAATTTAAAATTTGTCAAAACGTGCATATGCATACACACATATACATATATATATATATATATATATATATATATATATATATATATATATATATATATATATAATATCCATTGGCTTTGAATATTATTTTACACTTTGCACTCGTCGGACAAATTATTACTTTAAATATTGTATTATTAGAATAGGTAGGGTGGGGGTGTAAGGCACAAACTTAGGGTTCAAATCACTGAGTTTTAAAATCAAATGAGTAAGTACAGATGAAATTTAGAAAGACTATATTCTTAATTGATTATTCATTACTTGAACAATAAGTCCATTTATTAGTCAATCTTAATCTTTTACTGGAGCTAGCTTCAGTTTTCAATTCATGCAATCGTCTTTTCCTACCATTAGCTAATGCGGTATTCCAAATCGAACCTAACGATTTTTCAACAGCTGTTTCATTCATAATATTATCTCCAGATTTAATCTAGATAGATTCTCTAATCAATCTCGTCACCCTATTACGACTACATATTGCTAGGCGTTTGCATTCCCAGTTGATAGTATGCTCAGACTGCACTTCATGACGAGCAAGATCAGATTTAGCAAGATGTCCATACTTACACGTAGGTTTATGTTCACCTCTTATTACTTTAATTGGGCGCATGGTCTCACCAACATACTTGAGACTACAATCATTGCATGGGATCTCATACACTCCTGATGTTTCTAAGGGTGCAATATTTTCTTTTTGGATAGGAAGTATAGTGCCTAGTGTAAGGGACTATATTAAAACGGTCTTTATATTGTATTTTAAAACTAATGATTTCACTTTCCTACTTAATATAGAGTCCGGTAATACAATGATCTTCCGCTCTTCCTTCTCCTTATCTGCTTTAAAGTACCTCAAACTAGGATCAAATTTTTCACGACGTCCATCATTGTTGCATCTATTAAATGAAGAGGATAACCATTAGCCTTGAATATATTGCGTAGTCTACCTAATTCTAACTTCCTATGCTTTATATCTGTTAACTTAAGACTTAAGATACCGACTTATCCGCTTTAAATTACCTCAAACTAGGATTAAATTTTTCACGACGTCCATCATTGTTGCATCTATTCAATGAAGAGGATAACCAGTAGCCTTGAATATATTGCGTAGTCTACCTAATTCTAACTTCCTATGCTTTATATCTGTTAACTTAAAACTTAGGGTACCGACTTTCATACGATACAGATGGTTGGACTTGAAATTAAGAAGGATTCCTGAATAAGTATTCTTCCTATAAATATCTCTTCCTAATTTCTGACCATTTCTAATTAATTTGACATTCAAAAATGGAAATTCACCGAATGATTCCCTTTCTAAAGTAAATTGGAGTTCGCACATTCGATTAGCTAAATTAAAGAAATTTACCATTTCATCCAAGAAACGTAGGTACAATTTTGGTTTCAGTGGAGTCTTATCCAACAGATTATTTTCCGAATAATGCATAAAGATATTAGCTATTGGGACCGACAAAGGTTGTCCCATTGGAACGCCTCGAATTTGTTTAAAAAATTCCTTCTGAAATTTAAAATAAGTGGAGGACATACAAATACACATCATCTCCATGACATGTCCAATCGTCATTTTGCTTCCTTCTAATATTAAGGGGTGATCAACTAGAAAAGATATTAGCTATTGGGACCGACAAAGGTTGTCCCATTGGAACGCCTCGAATTTGTTTAAGAAATTCTTTCCCAAATTTAAAATAAGTGGAGGACATACAAATACACATCATCTCCATGACGTGTCCAATCGTCATTTTGCTTCCTTCTAATATTAAGAGGTGATCAACTAGAAAACATCGAAAACAATCCAGAGCCTCGGGTACCGGTATATTCGTGTACATAGATACTGCATCTAAGCTTAATAATCTATCCTTTTCATCTAGTACAAATTTATCAACAATTTCAACCAAATGATATGGGTTTAGCAAGGTATGTTCTAAGAAATACACATACGCATGCACAGGCGTGGCGTACACCTGTTTAATGGTATAGCAATAACTTATTAACTAGTCTATCTTGAGGACAACAGGAGTGGTTTGAATTGAAATTTACCACGTGCATTGGTTATTCGGACTTCTAGTTTTATCACTCATGGCATGCTTTTGTGACGAGTGTTTCTGAATTATTGGTCTCTTCCCACCAGAAAATGTGAGGGCAATCTCAGTTACGTCATTTTACATTGAGTGTATAAAACGAATAGTTAGCCAGTGGATGAACAAATTAGTATAAAAACTAACGGAGAAAATTTCCGTGCGATAGAAAATCGTCAAAAGAAATATGCCGCATATTCTGGTACAACCAGGTTATAACTGAAATTCCCAAATGGTGATACAACACATTCTGTTCAAAATACCCCTATCGAGTAAGCAGACAAAGTTATCGAGATGCATTTATTTTGCTCATGAGCATGATACACTGAAGTAAATTAAATATCGCTTGTAAACTGAAGACATGTATATACATAGACATACGTGTCGTGTACAAAATACTCCATTACATTGCATTTGTAAGATTAAAATAATTAAAAATTCTCCTTCAACAAAAAAACGAATTTCAAATAAATGACTAAACAAACAACAATGAAGGTCATTGACCCTTCTACTTCGAGCGCCTTAAATAAGAAAATTAAAATTTATGTTCCGGTTTTAAAAACTTGTAAATTAAATTATGATTACAAGAATAAAACTAACCACTATGATAACTTCATCGCCAAATAGAGCATTTACCAATCATTAAAAACCACACACACACACACACACACACATATATATATATATATATATATATATATATATGCGTGTGTAAAGGTGGCTAAAAGAGAGCTAATTTTAACAATATTCAGTATCGTGCTTGGTTGTTGTAATGAAAACTAGAATGAGGCAATAGAGTTGAATAGGTATGTAAGGCCAGTCAACGGCATTGGACTTACGCTTATTCATCAGTTCGAAGTACTGCCTTCTGATCTGAATCTCCTCTATGGCATCGATAATAAATCAAAAACTCATAAGTTGAATGATGCAGTAGTTATAACTTCACAGCGGCAGCGAGCATTACATATATTTATATGCGTGCACGTTGCATCATTTTTCTGCCTCATAAACAATTATGCTTGCAAATAGTTCCATATTCATGTCTATAAAACTATGTCCAACTGTAAACATAACGAAAACACCTTCAATAGACATGTGCCAAAATCGTCATCGACTAATTTGTGCTCACTAACAAGTTTACTTCGAGTTTAACATTTAAAGTCTGATTGTTCGCAGTAAATCTTCGATTTAATTCTAAATAAACGTATATGCTTACACAATCACGGGGCTCTACATCAGTAGATTAGTTTAGAAAACCTTTTTATAATCTCTTAAACTTGAGATCAATAGTGTCAAAATATTTTGCAGTTCAAAATCTATGCTTCATGTCAAGCAAGCAGAAATGCGGACATTAGACTATTTTGCGTCGTAAACCTTGCGCGTCGCATTTATAAAATATCAGTAAGGTGAAGGTGAGAAATAAATAGGGGATATGAATAAGATACGGACGATGAACACAAAACAAGTTTTTATTTGGATCAAAGCTCATTTCTTTTTTGGAAGATCGCCATTTCTGAGAAAAACTTCCTCAGTGTTGGGGAATTGTGCAGCTGAATAGTCCATATCACGAAGTAGGCGCTCAACCAAACGCGACTTTATGAATTGACGAAGAGACGTTGACAATTCAGAACTGAGAATAGGCATTTGCTGGTTTTCATTTATACCGGATTGAGGACGATGCTGCTGCTGCTGCTGCTGTTGATGATAGGACTGAGTTCCAGTTAGCGCAGAATTATTTGAAAACGCCGTTTCCGATTCACGTAGACTTCGAGCCACACACTCACTGAATAGGTTGTCCTGTGACTGAACCAACTGAGAACGATGCTCAAGCATCAATTTTCGTCGTTTTGCTGGCATTCCAAGGATGTAGGCATCGCTGAAGTATGGTGACACCATTTCGTCTTCATCCATGTTAGTACCACGTAGAAGAGACGAGCCGACTACACGATTCAAATGACGACTGACCTGACGTGAAGCCGGTTCTTTCAACGATCTGGAAACGCCATTTGCTTCGTCTCTGAAAGCATGTGAACCGGAATCCTCTTTTCGTTCAATAGAATCGAAGTCCTGTCGTACCACCGCTTCCGATGAAGCTAATGCATCCACATCGCCTGTAATCACTTCGATCCATTCCGACGGAAGTACACTATACCAGCTATCGCCAGTGTCTCGCGGTGAGGATGGTTCAGCAATTGATGGAGCACTTCGACATCCATTCAGAACATGTCTAGAACCAGTCGAGTTTTGCACGTGTGAATTGGGCGTTGTATCACTATTTGGAAATACTAGGTCTGTGCTTGATGCTGATACGGATTTAGTCAGAGAACTGACAACCAAATGTCTGGAACTGTCAGCGTGCGGTTCTAACGGATCTTTCGGCAGGTCGTCCTGTGTAGGTACCCAATTCGGTGGATGTCCGGCCTGTAAGCAATAAACGAGTTCATTCCAATATATTCATTTACATAAAATTTGTCATAAAATTGCACTATGATTAATATTTTGCACTTATATTAAATATAATTCTTGTATGTCTACGTAAATTAAATCTATAAGATTATCGTGTTTAGTCCCGAGAAACCGGACATAAAAAATCCACATATCTTAGTCATGAAATTCAATTTAAACAGCCCAAATTCAACAATAGCGGTAAAAGGGAAGCATTAAATAAATTTCACCAGTGTCCATCAAGTTTACCAAAAACAACTAAACTTATCGCCACCAAGAATTCCTGCTTCAAAACAACTTTTAACAGCAGCGACAAGAAGACGAATGACAGTAGTGAGGATGTCCTGAGCTGATCTTGCTTCGAATAGCAAAAGTGACTAAAGTTTGACTGCCACATTTCATGGTTATATGTTGACTGTAAAAGAGCACTAGGTTGCCCATTCCTAGTGAGGATGGTTTGTATTCGGAGTTTTACTTTTTTTGGATGATGAGCCCAATCTGCCAAGGTGTCAGTGTCAAATTTCCTTCAGCAGCCGAAACTTGCCCTTCGCGATTGCAGGCTTGCACTCGTTCCGTCACTACAAATTTAACAACAAAAGTTACTACACAGTTAGACCAAACTCGAGGCCTCACATGAAACGGGATGATGGCGGTGTCCATTTACACGCAGCAAGGTTCATGCTACCATTCCAGGTCTGACCAGCTTGTTCCCGCCAATCGTCAGGCCGGAATTTCTATGGCTACTGTTTGATTGTAGTCAGCTGTTTCATTGCCTTCTGGTGATAACCAAAGAGTGTTACAAGTCGACAGGGCAGGTTAACAGATAAAACTAAAAATATTATTGTTATTTATTACCGAATACCAGATCTCGATCAGCCGGTTGTGCAAAAAATTATCGATGTGCCCATCGAAATATCAAAAAATATTCAAGAAGGTTGGGTGAGTGAATGATAATTTCGACACCAATGAAATCGAATGAACAGAATTGAAAACAGTTGCCTGTAAAAAACATCTCGGCCAATAGACAAAAATCAGTTGACAAAATCGAAAGCAGCTTCTCAAACGTATTATCCAACTGAAGTAACTGTCCTATTGCTTGCACTAGTACGATAGGTCGTGAATTTTCAGTACAACTACACTATTAACAAAGTTGAAATACATAAATATTTGATCTGTAAAGCATCTAATAATGTATTTATATTCCCTTTATAAAAAAGTTGAGAAAAAGAGAAGCAAAAAGGTCAAATATAGTTTTACGTTTAAATATATGTTTAACTGATCTTCATTGTTCACGAAGACTGCAGAATCGATGGTAAAAACACTGACTGGAAAGTTACAATATAAACTTATTAAAGCAAAATAGATTTTTTTCGAAATTTCAGATCAATCATTCAAATCTATAAATATATCTAGATAAAAACACAATCATCACAAAAGTTTAACCTACAGTAATCCCATCGCCTCCATTCGATTCGACAGACAAAGCCTCATTGGTTTGATCTGAGACGGTCGGTGGACCAACATTGGACATTTCCGGAAATAGGACAGTATTATTGAGCACTAAATCGACTTCATCAAATAGTGTGGTTCCAGCTCTTGACCTGGCTCCTTCCACATCCTTGTCTATTGAATAGCTATCAAATCCTAGAGAACATAATCTATTCATCCTTTCTCGTGTCATAAATAAAGCTGATCTCTCCGTATTCCACTGAACAATGAAGTCGGAAATTCGACTATCTATCTGTTGATCGATTCCGTGACGCTGCTGCTCCCCATCAGCCGGTTCTTTACCAATCAGAGTAGCGTTCATATCAACTGTTTCTGGGCAGCTTTGTAGACCGATCCTACTAGATTCGTGAAGTTCTAACCAGCTTAATAGAAAACCTCTTAGTGTAGACATCGTTGAAAAACCTAATTTTTAAAGAAAATATATTTTGTAGAAACAAATGAACATTTAAAAAAAGAACATACATACACGCATGCACGCACACCTACAAACAGAAATATATTTATACATACAAAAATACAAACATAAACGGAGGTCTAGGTTTCATGGACGGCAGGCTTCAAAAGAGCCTCTTAACTGTACCATATTTACCACTAGACTGTCAGCTTTCTTACCAATACTGATTGTTGGTTAGTGAAGGTACAATGTGGTGCTATAAGGTGGATGATATCATAAGCGATAAAGCCTAGTTACAAAACTGATGGTGCATCTCATTTGCGATACCAGCCTCCATTAGTTGCCTTGGTAGACTCGAGATCATTATATGCTTGACTTTCTCAAATTGTGCCAAGACCAACGCAATCGGTGTTCCATAAAGGTACGATGCTGATGAAACACGAGTCTCCGCAGCACAAAGTCCAGCCGAGAGGATAATTAACTTTAAGACCTTCGAATAAGTATATTTATGATTTTACAACAACAATTTCAGAAGGCTAATACGATTGGAAATATCGGATGTTATCGCCAGATAAGTGAGATATACGAATTTGTTGAATACCGGCAATGCGATATTAGGCTCCAGAATAGAATTGACTATAATGACATTTTTACGGGCGTTTAGCCTCAGACCATAAAGGATGAACACTCACTTAGATAAACTAGTGTTACTATGGTGGAAGAAATGATATATCATCGTCTAAGGCCGAAGCCTATCACAAATGATTAAGAAACCCATTTAATATTGTGATTGTAGGCCAATTAGTCATAAAAACGGGCTTCACGTAATACAAATTAGCCGAAACGCCATTATCAAACATAATCTGGCATAAAATCTGCACGACAAATGAATAGCGGCCGAGTAGTCTAAAAAAAGAAGTGGCTAACTCTGGATTGCGACGGAATGTATGAGATTAGTCTATAAATTCCATTCTCAGAAAAGACCCTACCTGACTTGGTCCAATTGGATAATCTCGCTCTTCTGGTATCATTCTGAAGATAATAGCAGTGATCATTTCTCATGCAGCTTAGAGAAAACTTAATCTTTTGTTAAATTTAGACTATCTCCAAGATCCTGGTGCTAACACCTTTAACCTGTTTAGAATATGCAAAAGTATTTATATAAAGTTGGCTTTAATGAATGAAGCATAAAATTGATTCCAATTTCCTGAAAAAATATATATTCGATTTTAATCACGGTGCCGACACCTTCCAATGAGCTGCTATCAAGCACACATAAACATGAGATTATACCATTTTGCATACTGACATAGGCATATCCTTTTAGTCCAATATGAACTGGCCTGTTATTAAGCCCACAATACCTAATAAAAATTGATACAATTATTATTGGTTGGAGTTCTAATGTCACAATTCATGTGGATGGGCAGTACAACGATACTCTTCTCTAATTTGATATGAATCATCGAAATTACTTTAATAAGGTAATTAAAATCCTTCTGAATATTTTTCGGCTAAATTTAAAAATTAAGAAGAAAGGCCGTCAACACAAGCAGTTGTTCAGTTTCTCTTCAGAGAGGAATTCTGTGGCATTTGATAGAAAGTTAGAGGTTCATTTCCCATCTCATAATTAAATCGAGATGTCACTTCATCGCCACCCACACAGTTTGCAAAACAGGGCGGGAAAAGGAGATTGCACTAAAGGCTTGAAGAGTTGCGCTTTTAAAAAAATGGACACCCATATTCCTTCAGCGGAATGACCACTGCTGATGCGTCTGTCTAAACATAAAACGTTAAATAGTTTGAATGCTGCATCACATTCATTAGAAAGTTTAGACCAATTAGATAATCATTCGCTGCGTTGCTGACCGAAAAAATTATCCTTATAATGAGTGAAAATGCGACTTTCTATTACGTACGCAGCAGAAGCCGCGAGAAGAGATCCGGTTTTAGTACAGACAGTCAACAAATTCTAAGGTTTTGTCGTCGGAAGACAACGGAAGCTTGCAAAATCTGCAGTACTAGTAATACAGAATCTATTGGTTACACAATCAACTGTAGTTATATAAGACTCAGAACAGGATAGGCATCCCTGAAGTTTCACCATTTTTTTAAAAATATGAGAACAAAGCAGCGTACTCCAAGGAATAACATTTATTACTAAATCTTATTTCTCCCAGTATCCACAGCCATTATCCAACGGAAAACTACTACATCTCGCTCTATAAATCGGACCTCCGAAGTGCATATGGCCAATATGTGCGCATATTTAAAGTCAATAAACTAATCACTAAAAGGCATCTGGGGGAACAATATGAGCTACAACGAAACAAACAAATCAGACTCATGAAGCTTTTATTTCTGAAAGTATTAACGAATCCAGAATAATGGCTGTAGATACTGATAGAAATAAGATTTATTAATAAATGTTATTCCAAGGAGTCGAGTGGTGAGGGGACACCACTTGTACCAAATTTCCAAGAAACTCCATGAAATAAAGTAAAGTATTCCAAGGAGTAAGCTGTTTTGTTCTCATATATATATAACAAGTACCTAGCGTATACATTCAAAATTTTCATCAACATGATATTGTAATCGACTGGCCACGAATCCAGGTAAGTCCAAACACCCCTTCGACCAGACTCAACAAACATTCGATCGGATCGGAAACACACTGAAGAAAAAACAGCTACATATACGGTATCATAACCATTGCTAACGGAGCAAAAAATTTCAAAACAATATGAGCATTCAACACTGAAATCCGCACACCCTGCGCAGTTACCAAGTGAACAGAACAAAATTGAGGAACAGGGCAAAACGAAAGACAGCATTCGGGAAAATAAAATTCGTACACGTAACAGCCAACAATTCGAACAGTTGGTTAACTCACAATGCGTCAATACAAGATCTACGAGATCTCAGACATCACTTTGCATTAAAGCGAGGACCTCTACAAGAAAACAGATACACACACAGGGACACTTATGCACATACACTTACTAATCAACCAAAACCAGAAATAGAAGTAAAACCGAGTCAGACTTAATGCCGCCCACAAAACCAAATGAAACACAAGAAATATATAAATGAAAGTTTGCTATTATTATTAAGTTTGATATTATCGAAAGAAATGGCCATTATCCACTTTGTTACAAATGTGTTTATTCTTCCTAATAAGAAGTTTACTGTGTAATATTCGAAGGCAATCGACAGAATAAAGAATATATATAATTTAAGTACTACAAAAAGATTTCATCATATACATACATATTCCTAACATAATTTAAGCAATACATGGGAGAGGAAAAAATTCGCCTACAACGCTAGTTTCGTCCACATTTTGGCACTCATCAGTAGTATTCAAAATTAGTGACGGAATCTGAACCCGGAAGCTTTTTTTATATTCCATTCCTTATATTGCAGTTTGATCAGGCAGTTTTCCGCAGTGATATGACGAAGCCCAAGGAAAGCTGGAACAATCCACTACGTGCAACTGACGGTAATTTTGATAAGTTGTGCAACCTATGAATTGAGGGATCAGTGACAATCTTTGTGTAAAATGTTATTTAAACAATTATGATTACCACGGCTACCAATGATTGAATAGTAATATAATTGATAGTTATGTCTTGATTCATATGACAACTGGCCAATAGAAAATGCGCGAAAGGGCGTTTTTAAAACTGAGTAACGTGTTTAGACAAAGTAAATCTTACAACGAAACAGTCCATTATTAAGTTTAATGAACCAAAAATAAGATAACTAGAAACGTGAAGGAGCGCTGCTACAAGAAGCTCGGTAGCATAACAGTCATAAAAGTAATACCTACCGTCAGCCACGAGATCATTGAGAGTGTGTGCAACACAAGAATGTAATGGCTTGACATTCAGCGAAATCTGATTACCACACACACCCCGGTCAATATCTGCTGCACACAATGCCGTAAGTTGGTTGAAAAGACATGACACTAGATCATTTGTAAAAGCCAATAAGTCGAGGAAGGCTTTTGAAATGCCTTGCTGTACGAGTTCACCAAAACCACACTCCGTTGGGCTGGACAAAATCAATTCGAACAGATTGTCTATTGTTGACTACACAGAGAGCAGAAAATGAAAATTCAGAATACAAATGCATATATATCGTTTTTAGCATTATTTATCAGATATCGTTAACAATACCAATAATAACTCGGCACTGTTATCATATTTCATAAAATGATCCGCGTTGAGTTGTACTGCTCAAAGATAAATTTTCATGTTAAATAGGCAATGAAGCAATAAAATCGAGTAAACTAGACACTTAATTAAATCAAGGTTGCTATCTTTGTATGCATACATTTGTCAGTATAAAGCATGGTATAATGTAGTAAAGGCATTTACCCAGTATGATGATTTGGAGCGTTGTTTCGCAGTGCGAGCTTCATATGATGAATCTCCGCGATTGGCGTTCGCGGGTTGTTGATTTGCACTACGAGTTTCGCAAAGATCCGATTGATCCCCATTTCCAAGTACGCATCTGTTTTGTCTTCGATCAGGCTGGGTGCGTTCATACTAACCACTGGACATGCGGTAGACCAGTTTCATCTCAATTGGTAATTCATCGCATGCTGTTCAGAATATGTCACGAACAGTGCGTGATGAGTTCTTAATAAGGACGAAATCTGTCTACTGGATGGATTGCCTTTTCTCCATTATACAATGCTCAGTTTATAATGACTAATGAATGTACATAATGTGACAAGTGTCTATACTAAGATCGCAGCCTTGATTAAATTAATTGTTATCACCGTCCGCGCAACCAATATTCATGTAATTATATAAACTAGACAACACAATTTTCAGCTGTTGAATAAATTTTGCCCATTAGAAATTCATCTGATCCGTAGCTATAACAAAATTTGGTCTGTCAATCGACAGGCTCGTCAGTTCCATTGACAATGATAGTCTGAATCTTACCAGTTCTCACAACACAATGAAAGCAAGTGCACCATTTTAAGGACATTATTACATAACAAATTTTAGAAATACACAGCAACACTTACATGCAGAAATTTTTTCAAACTCGCTCGGACATCAACTAATTTAAAATTAGTTTTGCTTGAAAACGACCGCTTAACTGCCCATAGCACACAAATCGCCTCCAAGTCCAAGTTGTTATAAAAATCGAGATTCTCGTCCGTAGTACATCCGCCTAGAATCACATCGACAACCGCAGAAACGACACGAGCTCGTGAGTCGGAATCTGCGTATAAATAGCAATACAAGTAAAGCTATGCGAATAACAGATACACTGAGATCATATCCATTATTAGTAGAATAAAAACAAACATTTCGACAAAACCTATTGAAGACTGGCAAAATCAACTGGCAGTCCATTTGCCAGAATGGCGAGAATTCCGCACCTGAATTTAGCGAGTAGCATGGCGTATTTTTGCAGCCAAAAACGACAAATTGAAGTACAGTAATGGCGTTTACCCTAATTTAATTGCTCTTAGAATGACAGGCTAGTGACATATAACATTTTTCATAGATGCCTATAAATTATAGTTACCATGTCTTCCATTAACAAGTGATCGTTTAGAACAGATATTTGGGAGCTTGTGAATATATATATATATATATATATATATATATATATATATATATATATATATATATATATGCAAACTTGTTTCAGGAAATTCGGCCCAATCAAGTAGTGAACACAATCTGCGTGTCCTCCACATATTATGATACTTTGATAAGCTCTGCTATTGCGTTCTAACAATCAGTGTGCACTCAAGGCTGGTGCTAATCACTTTCAACGTACATTTTATTATAAGACGTTCGAGGTAAGAATTGCCGTCAACAGCCGAAACATATCCTCTTTATCTAGACGCTTTCCATCAATCCATCATGATACACAAATCCCAAAGTATTTACTGTGCAGTAAACCTGATCTGGAGGCTTCAAAAGGCACAGAATAGCTGTAACTCGACAATACCATGAGGCCTTATTCTACTTTTAACTAGTTAGGGTCCACCGATCCCAAGGCGAATAATTCTCGTAGCTACAGATCAAACTTTCTATAATTTTGTGAATGAAAACAAAACTTAATTCCAGGATGAAATATGACAAAACTGTCAATAATGCAGTAAAGAAGTTAACATCAAATCTTGAATGAACCACAAACCTGTCATGTTTACAGGTAACATGGCAGAGAAACGTGCAAACAGGGCCTGAATCATGTTCGTCCACGATGCTCGCAAACCATCAAAAACTGTCAATCTTGGCTGTTCTATAGCAGTGAAATCCACGTGCACGTTGTATTCGGCAACACGCAAAATATCCGCCAGGAAGACGGAGATAAGCGAAGTCTCATTGTTTCCAGTGACGTTGGCAACATATGAAGCGTCTGTTGATGTTGATGCAGGTGGTGAAGTAAAACTGATAAATGTAAGGCAAAGGTAGGAGCAAATTGAGCATGCATTTAACTTTTCTAACGTTCGCAAAAAAAGCATATTGCTGATTGGTCAGTTTCCAACAAACTTAGGTTAAGACAAATCAATGTATGTAACCAGCTGTAGACATGCGACTATTCGAAAAATATTACTGGTGATCATTTTGCGTAACAAGTTGCTATAAATAATCTATCGTTGTAACTAAAAGGAAAATACTAATAATAATGCATTATTCACTCGTCATCCTTCATGAATTTGTTACAAAGTGTTGTCGATAAAACTGCAATACTATTCATAACTAATTAGTTTAAGCGTAAAACAAATTGCCGCGGACAGAACCTAATGAGTTCCCAACAATGACGAAACCGGTCTACTGGATGAATTGCCTTTTCTGCACAATACAATGCTTAGTTTATACTGACAAATGTATGTACATAATGGGTCAGGTGTTTATATCGAAATCGAATCCTTGATGTAAATAAATATATCACCGCTCGCGCAACCAATGTTCATTTAATTATATGTATATGCACAAAATTTGCAAATTAGCTTATCACAACATTCGTCTATCTTGTGTGCAAAGAAGTACTGTGTAATGTGCAAATGATTAAACTTAAAACGGACCAAATTATTTCAAGAGATAGCCCCGAAATTCACGACATGAAAAGCAAGGAAAGTGCAATCAGCCGCTAATAAATATTGCTATCTAAATAAAACGGATTTACATGAAAAATTTTAGACGAAAAAACTTTCCGACCTTATTAAACGGAGATAGAAAACATGCGAGTATAAAAGCTAAAAAAGAAATAATCCTATGAAATAATATGCAATAAGCATAAAACCACAAAAGTATCTTTGCGAATGTTTGATCATCAATTATTCCAAATTCAATAACGGGAATATATATATATATATATATATATATATATATATATATATATATATATATATATATATATATAACTTGTTAGTATAAACTACACAGCATAATAAAACAAATATAATTCATCAACTACAGGTTTCGTCCCTATCGGGCCCACATCTTCTGTTGCATCAATTGCCACGGACGAGGTTTACTGTCGGGACAATTTGTTTAATCTCGCAATTCATTCCTTAGGCGAACAAAGCGGACCCGCAGGGACGTATGCAATGAGTTGCATAATTCTGCATCATATGCCAAAAACTCAAATCTCGGCAGCAGAAACTATGGCAACTCATCACCACGTCCAGCCACACAAAAGGCAAAAGTGACTAATGTTTCACTGCCATATAAGCGTAAGGAGTGAAACAATGTATATAAGTGAATTTAGAAAAATTATTAGTGAGATTTACAAGAGAGAGAAGGAATACCTTGCTACTATGAGTAAATTTATCAGGATAACTCACAGAAATGAGGCAAGCTAAACCTCTCCACATACCATTATGGCCAAGTTAGCAATCGGGCAAGGCGACATCAGCAATACAGCTTCCTTGCGGATTTCAATGTATCACGTCATAAACAAAACAAACCTCGCAGATAACTTTGTCCTACTAATAAAAGAAAGTTACGAAGATGATTGTACTAGACATCTGCAATAAGATCGCCACTGAGCTCGATTCGATACCATATCGCTAAGGGTTTCTAACCAAGAACTATTATGCGCACGTGGACCCCATCCTGACAGACGAGTGGTTCCTATACTACCCAATTTGGATGTAAATGACTTCAATTGTTTCTGCCATGTCGAAATTTGCCCACCTTGTTTCTTACGCCAATTTGGTGCTGGATGGGAGAACAGAGCTCTACTGAGCAATCGAAATGAGGGCATACGCAAAACGTGACCGAGCCAACGAAGTTGATAAAATTCGCACCCTCTAAATGTAAGATACTGTTCAAGGTTCACCCACCACTCAATCCAAGGTTGCGACTGCTTCCTTGCGGATTTCACTGTATCACGTCATAAACTATGGCAACTACATATACATAATAAAATCCTGTCATCGTTATTAAATCCAATATATTTACACATATACACCCACACCCACCCACTTATATATATATATATTTGAAAGACATGGAAATCCAAAACTTTACCCTATTTTATTTTGATCGTTTACAACAACCTCTGACGAACTCTGTTGGGCGACAACCAACGTAGCCCCTTCAGGTTGATTTTCACTATTTTCTTTCATAAAAATAGTTCGCGTTGATTTGCAAGTGTTGCTTCTTAACAGCAAGTTATTGGCCAAGTGCGCTATTAAGAGTAACAAAACAAAAAAGAAATGATTATTAGAACACATAATCTCATAGGCAAGTAGTTATTTTTAATGTGCTAAATAACACATTAACAGTGAGCAAATAAGGTCTACAAATGCATATACAAATACATTCATAACAGAATATGGGCATGGGCACGGTGTAGATGAAAGTATTGGCCATTTTTTATCAAAATAAGACGGGAGCCATGGCCTAGCAGATTTTCTTTTAAGGAAACATGATATTAATTATGAAATTTCTGCACAATGGCTGCATTAATAAATTTTGTATCAATACTAATTATAAGCAAAAATAAACACGATCCTCTTTAAACGTGAGCTGACGCTTAGAAGAACGGCTAAAAATGCATGAAAAAACTAAAATGATATTTTAATACGTGACATTAAAAATACCTAGTACTGAAAGCACTAATTCCAATAAAAGCAATCTTGGATTTATAAGGTCCAAGCGAATCGTACTTGCATGGTTTTAAATTTAGAATTCAACTCATCATAATTATGCACATCAATACAAAAGTTAATCGTATCTAATGTTTCATTGCAATAAGAAACCATAAGATAGGTAAAAAAAACGACAATTTAAAAAAAAACATGTAATAATAACTTTAAAACCAATAATTTAGACAAAAAAGAGTGATTTATGACGGGAGGGCCTAGTTAATAGTTAACCCAGAGAACACACCACTATGGTGGCCAAGTTTGCTTTACGGCAAGGCAACATGGGCAATAATGCTTCCTTGTATCTTGTCACAACACGAACAGCAATGTAACTAAACTAACTGCATTACGCTTGCATTAGCTAGATCATAGTAACCTCACCAAGATTAATCGTTCTGGCATTTTTCAGACAGTCAGAAAAATTAAAACTATTACTGTGTTTCATGTCAATTATGTGTTCATAACCCGGATTCGGAGATAATCATAGACTTTTATCGTTCGATGACTGCAATTTAAGAGCCACCCGGGCAGTCATTGTGGTTTCAACAAGATAATTGTTATGTATGCAAACATTTCGACAGACTACACTGGTCATTTTTGAAGCTGTGCATAAAAAACAAAAGCACAAAACATACTTACCGACGTGTTCGTCTCCAGATATGTTGGCGAATCTGTTCAAAGCACGATACCAAACTGACTGAACCAAGCCAGACAAAGTACCAGTCAGGAGGAGATTTGCACTAACATCAAACTGAGTAGAACTATGCTCGTTCTGTGAACAGAAAGTGTATTGTGGGTTGGCCCAAGTCATAAGAGACTCTGAGCGCCAAGTAGATGAATTTGGATGGGATACGTTGGTCGCATTCTTGCGTCGATCTAAGTGTAGAAAGCAAAATATTAAACGATGATAACTATGTTAAAGCTAATTTAGAGCAAGAGCATTATTAGAACAGAATAAACCTGAAATTTTAGATAAGTACAATTATAAACAGAGCTAAAGAGCAGTCTGATGAGTAAGTTCAAACTTTCGCTCTTCAATCTGTCACTATAGGACAGACACCAAGCTAAACAATTTCAATTTTAATGGCAGGAATTTATTATTTATATGATGTCTTAAAAAACTAAACATTTCATGAGAGAGCAAACACAATTCATAATCTAGGCCGGTTTCGTCCTTATTGGGAACTCATCAGTACTATTCAAAATGGTTGCAGCCGGGATTTGAACACGTGTCATATGTTACAGAGGTGCATATATCTGCAAATATAATACCAAATAGAGTTAACGCACTACGCAGAGGCAGATTAACGATCACAGTTACAAACTGATATAAATAGGCCTGGATGCCACTAATTAAGACCAATTATTCAAAATAATGTGTTGTAGTAGGTAATTCAGGATAGAAGTGTATATTTTATTTTGTTAGCTAGTTATCAGTCGTCTAGCTTGAAAAGGCATTATTTATGATTATCAATGAGTCCTAAATAAGAGAAAAACAATATTTTTAACAAATTAATTAAACATAAATAATAAAGCAAAAGGCATAATCATAAAAATAAATAAAGTCTAAAATTAGGTTAAATTTGTAAATGTGATAGCAGCCCCCCCACCCACCAATCACGTTTGGCCATGTTAGGTTGTACAATAGAGTATCATACACATTTTTCAAGGATGTTCACTATCCACATTTCTGTTAATATTTGTAACAGGTGCCACTATGAAATATTTTAAACTATTCATACATATACAATATGTCAGCAGTAGAACCTCCTTGTGGAATGCCTGAAACAGGACCTTATTGTTAGTATGGCGGCTTATGCCCCTTTATGCTACATTTGATTACAATGAAGGCGGTGCAGTGCTAGGTAGGCCAATGATGCCAGATTGGACTAAAACAGTCTCAATCTTCCATTAGAAGCGAGTCCACACAACTATCAATTACATGGTTATGTGAAAGTGAAAAACCACAACACTATGTTGCTGCAATATCATAACTAATCGCAAAAAAATTTTAAAAATCCGATATAATGCGGAGACTGGCTAATGTATCCTAAAAGGCTACAATACATTGCCCGGGTGCCATCATTAAGCACACATCGCTATAAAATCTTCCGCGCCTAAGTCAAAATTCGCTCAAAAGACTAGAAAAGTAACAATGGTGGAATGATGATTTCCGTGGATAATACGCTGTCTCAATCTCATTTGGCGTTGAAATCATCACTCAAGACCACAAACCTAATTTTATATCCTTCGAAGGAATTCGTCGCTTGCATTAACAAAATGATTGTGAGTTGGCTCATACATGTTTACAATTACCAAAGCCAGTTGGCAAATGGTACACCTCGAATAGGACATACTAGTTTACAGCTATTATTAAAATTAAGGTTGCGATCTTGATATAAGCACCTGACCCATTAATTACTTACATAAGTCAGTATAAACTAAGAATTGTATAGTGTAGAAAAGGCAATTCATCCAGTAGACCGGTTTCGTCCTTATTGGGAACTCATCAAGTACTGGCCAAAATTTGCCGCGGACAGGGCTCGAACCTGGGCACGTCTGCTTCGGAATCTGGTGCTCTAACCATTGAGCTACCCTGACACACATTACACTACACTTACTTTTCAGTTATATACTAACTAATGTAACTAGTCTACAGCCAACCAGTTAAGTACAGTCTTGTTAGCAATATTAGATAGCAAAATGGCTAAAAAATATATGGTTAGATCACAGTTGTGTTGGGACGGGAGAGGAACCATGTCTCAATGCTGCACACATATAAGACACATTGTGGTGGTCGAAGTAATCGTGGCCTTCTGGTAGCTAGCCGTACGGATATGGTGCAATTCTCCAGCCGTAAACGACAGGCCAGCTCACAAGGAAAGAGCTATGCTATTCCACGAGACAATGGGTAGACTATTCTCGAGTCTAAGTGACACAAGAGGACCGGTAAAGGCATCTGGAAGTCACCATTTCTATTTCAACGTGTTTTCTGCTTCAATACAAAAGAAATGGTGTCACCAATCGCACTGCTACCACTTATCTCTGAAATTTTTGTGTGTGAGAGAACGGCTTTTGAGATCATCTACGATCGAAGATATTAGCTATGACACTCGTGCTCCACAGATAACGAAATAAAATTTATGCACGAAATAATCAAAAACGGGCCAACAATGCTCTTGTGTGCACGACATTTATTTATGAATTTTGCTTATGTTTTTGGTACTGTGGAGAAATCAATCGAGAGTTCTTATTTTTGTATAATGTAAAATAGAGCAAAAAATAACGCCCTATTGATTTTTTTAAATTTACAATACAAAGTAACGTATAATTCAATGTAGATGCGATCTGACGAGAAGACCGGTCTTCTAAAATGTGCTTTAAAACCATTATTTTGTAATATATGCATGCTTCAAAATAAGTGCTTCGCGATTTACTTTACTGATACAAAAATGGAAAATAAATCAAGAACTCTCATTTGCAAAGAATTGTTATACTTAAATATGCATAAAACATACCGTTTAAACTAGAGGCATTAGGACCTGCCGACGCGTTTGCAAATGGTACTGAATCATTGCTATACAAAAAGAGGCATAGTAACAACAAAATATAAAATTAAGGTAAAAATCAAAATATTGAACACTAAAACAAAATTATATAAATTAAATTTGAGTGTTTGATATAAACGCCAATTCCATTGTATGTAAACAGTCATATCACAGAAAAACTACTGTCAGTCACACGTACTGACGCGTTTCGACCATTCATGGTCATAATCAGAGTACGACGACAAACTAGGAGGGATCAAGTCGCAATAAATACGTATGGAAAGCAAAATTGGATATGCTCGTACCGTCCTATTTTACAACATTCCTCACCCAAATATATGGTGGGTAAGGGGATCAATACCAGCGCCTGCTGATAAGTCGCCAGTAAGCACGAAACGAATGTGCACGAGATTATACGTTACGCTCATGTTGTATTCGGTTTATCCTTCTAATCTTATTTGAACTAATTAGTCACTAGGTGAGCAACACCTAATACACAATTGCAAATAATTTTCTTGACTGGAAAAGTCTGCTGCACAATTTCTGTGCAGTCACGACCATTAACTACTTCCAGCTTTCGCTGCATATAAATGACGTGTTAAATGGAATGGGATTGGTGTTTATATCAAGCTCGCAAACTTGATTTAAATAATTATCACCACCCGCGCAATCAATGATTGTTTAAATATATTGAAATACAATATTAACTGGAAATTGATTGAATTGGTCTCCAGTATTTGAAAATCTTAAATAGATATGCGAGAGTGGAGCAGGAGTTCTTAAATTGTCTCGGCAGGATTCCAGAAAGACTTCGAGATCATAAAAACAAAAAATTGAACAAATATTACGTGCTTATGATAGCGGTATTAATAAAGTAGAATCATACCCTTTATGTTTCCCACATCTAGTACCTATTAGAAAGCCATCGGAAAAATCAACTATGGAATAATAGTAATAATAATAATAATAATAATAATAATAATAATAATAATATTGATGACGTATAATCCAAAAACGCCTGCACAACGCACATAGCCCAATTGACAGATCGAAATGGCGGACATAAATATGATATTCGCGTTCACAACAGGTTCACCAATCTTTCACTTTCGCTCGGCGACTTCAAGGTTAATAACTGAACCCAGCTGAAAGATTTACATATCTTTGTAGGTTTATCAATAACTGAGGCAATATGAGTGACTAGGTGAAAAGGGGAACAGAGCAAGCTAGACTAACTTTCTCTAACCTTCGCCATTTATTGAGTAACGCATTATCTCATTCTGTATCAAAGGCCGTATGTGTAAAGCATCTGTACTTTAAATGTTTACAGTTTTTCGACCACTGTTAATTGAGAAGCATATTCCACATAGATTATCAACAACGAATAACCAACGTTGAAAACGGTAGATCGGCCAATAAATGCTCCTCGTTAAACGAACAAATAAGGCTCTATAAACTGTTCTGTCTTGTTCACGTTTTACGCATACCGTCAATAAGATTTGCTTAGTGGATTATTATTCTCTCAGCCAACGCAAGACTGACATCAGGAACTAGGAGGACAGATTCGGACACAGCAGAAACAGCTTAAGTAAACTAAAATCAAATTTGGTAGTACAGAACTCGTTTGTCTACTAGAATGTGGTCCAACTGCGCATCGTAGCTCTTGATTGGAAACCAAGCACGATATGGCATCGAACCGATCTGTGTCGACCTTGTTGGAGAATTTTAATTGAGTGATCTATTGTTAGTTTGTCAGAGGTTACTGTGGACAAGCTCATGTTTGTGAAGCGATACAGTAAAACTTGTGTGTGGAGTGTGCGGCAGTGTGGCTCAACCGTTAGAGCACTAGATTCAGAAGCAGACGTGCCCAGGTTCTAGCCCTGTCCGCAGCAAATTCTGGACAGTACGTGATTAGTTCCCAATAATGACGAAATCCGTTCACTGGATGAAGTTCCCTTTCCAAACTATACAATTCTTAGTTTATACTGATAAATGTTTATATCATGATCGCAACCTTGATTAAAGTAATTCTTATCACCGCCCGCGCAACCAAAGTTCGTTTAATTAGATAAACGTTAATTTCAATACCACTTCCTCAGGTAACGTGGTATCTGTTCCATAATGACAGATGAAGGATGACTAATTGTAACCTTAGGGCTAAAGGGATACTAAAAAGGCTCAAACTAAAGAAAAAGCCAACCAAGGAACATTAGTTAGTATATAACTGAAAATTGTGTAGTGTATGGAAGGGTGGCGCAATGATTAGAGCACCAGATTCCGAAGCAGACGTGCCCAGGTTCGAGCCCTGTTCGCAGCGAACTCTGGACAATACATGACGAGTTACCAATAAAGACGAAATCGTTCTACTAAATGAATTGAATTTTCTATATTGTTCAATGCTTAGTTTATACTGACAAATGTATGTACATAATGGGACTGGTGCTTTTCATCCAGATCGAAACTCTAATTTAATTACTGTTACTACCGCCCGTGCAACCACTGTTCGTTTAATAAGTTATTAATAGTTGGTGTGTGTTGTGATTTTGATGATAATGATGATGTATTAGCACCTTCTTGGAGGAAAATTTTGCTGTCGATCGCGTAACATGTTTGACGGTTCAACCGGCTCTTTCCGAGCTGTTTATTGTTGGTTGTCGCTTGACAGAGTTTCATGCGTTTCACCAGCTGCACGTAAGAAAATTAAAGCGCAGATTCTTCATGCTTAACACCACCAAAATGTCAGCTCCGCGCCCATAGTTATAACCATTCTCTACGTTCACATGTCACATTCAAGTTGTGAACTACATTTAGTTTCTGACCGCCTCCGGTGCGGATTCGAACTTATTTTGAAGCTAACAACTGTTGACGTTATCTTTACCTAATTACATGGAAATTCAGAGTAATCGGATAGTGAATATTTCGTTAGGCTAGACTTTTATAAGGCTTATAGTTGTTCAAGTTTCTCAACAAAAATATTAGGTACAAACTTGGCTAAGGAACTTTGAATTTAGCAGACGTATAGGGCTGTAGAATTCTTGAAGCATTATATCCGTTTTCACCAACACTTGGTCGTCCAGCCGTGTAGTTCATAGCTTACCTATGTCTAATTAATTGTGATTTAACTGTTATAGTTGCGATATTTTGAAAAAAAACATGCATACACAAGGCTTAGGGGATTTTATTAGCTTGCTGCCGGAAATGATTTTATTTGATTGTCGTTAGTCCTAGTTCACCAAATTGGTGGTGTTGACACTAATAGTGAAATATAGAACATTTGACTATTGATAGGAAATCCACCGCATGGTCGAGCCAATCAAGTCCTTCTGTTTGATAAGAAAAATAACTGAAAAGTGTTGATTTCACTAATAATTTCTCTGAAGAATAATAGGCTCCCACAAAACTCATCGGTGAATTTCTCCATGCTGTTTAATAGTTAGAAAAATCCTAAAACCTAAAACTCTGTGCCCATGGTTACCAGCTCTGTTCACCATCTATGTATGAAACCAAATTACACATCAGTTCACAGAAAGGTATATTCGGCCCCAAACAAACACAATATTATTATAATACATAATCATAATTGTGTGTTCTATGTTAACAAGTATTTTACTAAGCAATAATTCATACCGTGATTGTCCAGTAGAGCTTTCAGCTCGACTCGATCTAGGCTGACTTCCCCTCGAGTTGTTAGTCTCACCCAGGCCGTTGTTATCCGTGGTAGCGGTCGTTCCTTCAGTACTTCCCGACATGAACGACACCACACTGTTACCAATTGTTCCAGCTATGCTTTGCATCAAATCCTGCATGACATTTGGCATATTCATCATTAAAGGTATCTAGCAAGCAAACGAACCAAACAAAGCAAAACCGGACAAATTGGTGTTAATTTAAATCAATTATGCTAGTGAATATTGCATGATGAAAAAAAACAATAAATAAATAAAGGATGTTTCTGGAAATTTAACTTTCAGACTTACAGACAATGTATATGAAATAACAAAAGCGATAACAAGGTTGGCTCGAGTGTCAAAGGGAGTCATAATAGTAATGATATGTTTTCAAAAAAGAATGAAACACTGCACCAATAGATTGGTTGTAATGTCTAGTGAGATATTTGGCATAATAAACTCTTTGGATGATACCTGCACCAATTCATTTGGTTTTGTCAGCCAATTGCTTAGTAGAAAAATGCCCTTTCATAATTATTCACATGGCTAATCTCCAGAAGACCAGATGGAGAATGATGCACTTTACGTGCCTCATTCAGGCCCAGCTTAAGAGATAAGGCGATACTTCTGTCATCCAAATACGAGTGGTCAATCAACGTATAGTATCAATTTTTCTAAGCAGTGCTGCGCCAACAGCCCTTCCTGACTAGATAGTCATAAGCTTTTGTTCGACATATTATAGTCCGTGTAAGTAAGCTGGCTACAGAAGTCGTAGATTTATGCGCGCCAACTATTAGACATTTTGATAATGAAAAATGACTTCTTTAACATGTTAAAATATTTATTTCCTGACCCTGAGCAGCGTTTCGACATTTCAGAGACTGCCGGACATTTTAACACCAAAATAGATCTAGACTATATGGAAAATGGAGCCATCCAGTGAAGGATATTAAGCAAAAATATCTGTGATAACGGCATCAGACTCTCCAATCCTGCCATTATTCTTAACCTGGTTACGGTGGAGTCAAATTTCCAACAAAACAAGCAGCATGTTGCCAAAGAGTGTAACTGTGACTCATGCATACGGGACGGCGGCAAGTTATCATAATCAGATAGACCACATTATGGAAACCATACATTGATAGTCTCCTGTCCAGAAAACGAGATGATAGCACCGCTATTGCAGAGCCTCAAAAATGTATTCTGGCCGATATAGGGAGATTAAAATTCTACTCCATGAAGCAACCCGTGTTGTGTCCGTATATCCGTGCACAGAAAACGAATACAATTGTGCAGGATTTCGTAGGGGATGCCTATGCTCCTGCAGGGTCACCAGTAGCTAGACGATAACGTACCAAATATCAACTAGAGCGCTACTAAAGAAAATCTTGAGCAAGTCTCGGCTTGTTTTCATATTTTAAAGCCTACAAAATCGTTTGCGACATATACTAACCCAAAAACACGCCGAAAGAAAACATAAGTCGCGAAACTAAGAGTAAATCACACTCTGGCTCGTAAAATTTACAAGGAAATTACTACAAGCCACGCGGCGATTGAAAGCAGCATTGCCTTAATGTGGCTAAGTGGAAAATAGTGTCGACGAGTAAAAACTAATTTGAATTGTACGCTCAAATCCGACATATTAGGGGTGATCATACGGTTGATGGAATCCAAGCAACATCAGTTTATGTAGCACAACTTCGCAAATAATTCAAAAACTCCTCAATCCGCCACATAGTGCAAACGGCGTAGTTATCAATAAAATGTCTAGCAATTGTTATTAGATAGACATCAAAACTCCTAATTCAGATTGAGTGGCAGAAAATTGCTCTCTAATGAAAGACCGCCTTTAAGATTAGATGGCTCTGTACTTGTTAATTTTCGCAATCTGTAGGGAGGAATCCGTCCCAAACAAATTGAAGTCATTGTTGCGCCCATCCACAAAAAATGAGGCACTAGCATTCTTACCAACTACCACCATATAAGTTTCCTTTTCGTTGTATTAAAAGTGTACAGTTATTATTCTCAGGATTCTCAAAAACAGGGAAACGAACAAGGCAAACTCAGTTAGGTCTTCAGCCGGAAATTGGATGCGTGGACCAGGCTCATGCACCTGCTGCAATCTTGAGTCGTACCACCGGTAAAAAAGGTCAACTATTGTTGTTTTCCGAGATTTCGAATGGCTCCGGCATTCGACGAGGATATGACTTTTCTACCACTCTGTTTAATTATATTACTCAGACAGTCTTTGCAGAAATAAATGTAGCACACACCAAAATACAGATTGTTGGTGATAACACCCGACTTGTTGACCTATCATACGCTAACGATGCCGTTTGGATGGCAAAAAATAAAAGCGAAGTTCAGAAGTGCTCAAGAAGTGGCTATTCCTTGCGGACTGAAGCTGAACGCATAAAAACGGTCGTCATGACTGGTTTTGATTCCAAGACGAAGATCGTTCTAAATGGCGTTCTACTAACAATTGCCAAGGATTTCGTTTATTTTGGATATCTGGTGACGCAAGGTAGATAGGATATTGCCGATATTTTTAGACGAATTACATTTGCAGCTGCTGGAACCGCAGTATCGCTCATTCAACACCGGTGCACCGCCCTACTATTAACCGAGAGACAGCTGAATTTGCGAAAATAAGTGAGATTCCAGCGGCAAACAGTTCAGTGGAGAGGCCTTATTAATTATTCATTATCGGCGTTGGTTCTTTTGGTTCTAACCGTACTGAATAGCTTATAAAAAAGCTGAATTTACAGATGCATTATACACACGAGCTTTACGATAGAGTTACATACTCGTTTTCCTCAATAAATGTCGAAGGTTATAGAAAGATATTACAACTTTCGCGATTCTCATATTCACCTAGTCACTCATATTGCTTAAGTTATTGATGCAGCTACCAAGATATCTTAACCTAGCAACTACGTCGAAATCTTCACTTTGCATCCGCAGAGATGACGTGAGGGGTGGGCGATCCTGTAGAAGTATCTCTAATTTAGAGGTCACAAATTTCATACTGAAAGACGGAAGAGCAACTGTTAATCTATTTGAGATGGCCTGAGCAGAATCGCAGTAGTCGAATAGTAATAAATATATTCTGTCTAATCCAGATCGACTTATCTACCGATGTAGCAGTAGACACTTTGAGGCCGATAACGTTCCAACGGTCCTATCTTAGGCTTATGTGAATACACTACATAGTTCTCTCAGAAGTATATGAATTAAGATGAAGTAGTCAGGACAATGATGGAACCAGCATTCCAGCAGACAAACGAAGGAAAAATCCAAGATACAACTGGAACCAAACTTATACCATGATGGCTATCGATCGAATTCCGATAGTCTATTCTAAATTTAGAATGATTGTCGACTCGTTCCAAGCAACCGACACAGTCTTCTTATTCCATATAGTTCGAAAAAGATTAGTCAACGCCTAAAAATTCTGCGTGAATATCCTTGAACAGGGTCGGAAGCAGAAATATCACAAAACATATGTATAAAGAAAAGCAAAGAAATACTGATTGTAAATCCCATAGGAAACGTATTGAAGACAAGGAGTATCCAAAGAAATACACCGATATTAATAAACGAAGACCACAAGAAATTCCAGAAAGCCAAACAAAAATGTTGCAATAAAGCTTAATAGTGCGATTACTTCAAATATCTGCTGCACAACGGGGAACTGCATCGTTCTGTTTTGTCTCGTGGCATTCGATGCCGTATCATTTGGTACATTTTCACCGGCGACTCTTGCCGCAGAGCTTGAGCTACGACTCGGAGTGTGGAGAGTTCCGGTCGCTTCCCGTTGGTTGCGATCAGTCGACAAAATTGGATTGTTCTCAGACAAATTGGCGGGACTACTTGAACGTGCGGTAAATGGACTCCTGACGTGACCGGAGGATTCGTTCTCAGGACCAGATACTGTGAAACGAACCGAACTGCGACTTCTAGCACCGAGACCATCAGCGTTCATTCTTGTGAAACCGCCCTAACATGATAAAAATTAAGCGAATGAAATAAAATACAACAAATGTCGCCTATAAATAGTCAGATTATGGGAACAAACACTGAATAATCGATAGTATATCTATTATAAATAAATAGTCAAGTCATTTCGTAAATTCTTCACAACTCAAGCATATTCTGTGAGTTAACAAAGTCATGAGCTTCCATTTGATTGAGGGAAAAGGAACTTGTTTGATATAAAGTTTTACTTACATTTATTTGCAGCAGTCATATCGCTGTTTGTAGTTAATTGCGTATTGATTTGTGCGTGTGTATGTGTACGTATAGCGGTAATTCTTACGTGATAACAGTCATGTTTGATATATATATATATATATATATATATATATATGGAGTATATATATATATATATATATATATATATATATATATATACAAGCTGTTTATCCCCAATTGATTGACTTTTGACCAGGCTTTCTATTCGTTGCTCGTTGCGTAAACGAGTGTTTTTCTTCGTATGCTGTCTTCGTGTCGCATAAATGGCGTTTTAATACACTGGTAACAATGCAAGATGTGCATAGTATAGTGTCAACCACTCATCATTCAATTTCTGTGTTAAATATTTCTTAACTACTTTGCATACATCCACTTTAAAGTGTACCGCAAAATTTATGAGCTATAGACCGGAGCAGTTTAAAGAAGTCAATATCAGACCACGACCGATTAATGTTACAGAAAATCCTAGACTTACCATCCACGATAATTGCTCGTCGGTTACATCTAATCACGAGCAACAACATTTCCTTAATGTGAAAGTTAAATCACCTGCAGCACAGAATTATAAAGCGTCAGGCTGTACATCAATTGACAACTCTCTATAAAAATACTTCATTGTTTACAAAAGTTACATGTGTGTGTGCAAAAGAAACTATTTTAACGTACGACAAATGACCCAGTTTTTACCACAGAAACTGATTTAAAGAAAATCTAATGTAATCAGTAAAATCATCCAGTTCAGAATGTATTTCAGTTCTAATAATACCAAAGTCAGAAAATGAATCTACATATATAAGGCCCTTCATATAAGGCATGGATCCGACCCAAATATTCAATAGTTCCTCAAACATTATATTTTATTCGAATATCCCCGAATCAAAAAAACAATAATATTCTAGCATACAGCCGAACTTAACTATCCGTTGGACCAGCATCAACGAGTATCCAACTAGATTGACAACAAATTTAGTTAGAAGCGTCTGGGCAACAACCATCATCATTACTAACAGTGCCGAAACTGCGGGCATATACGAATGATTAACAATTCTATCTAAGCAAAATGCATTGCCACTCGAAGACACATGAAAACTGAAGAACAATGTGACAAGATCAACTACAAAAATTCGCTTATACAAGTATAATAAGGGCGAATACCCGGTCAAATCTCAACTAATAGATTGATAAGTTACAAGATCTAAAGCATAACCAAGTTATTAAATACATAAACACCAATCCAATCATATATAAATTTGTCAGCATAAACCAAGCATTGTGCTATCTAGTAAAGGCAATCATCCAGTAGACCGGTTTTGTCATTATTGGTAACACGTCACGTAATGTCCAGAATTTGGCGCGAACAAGACTCGAAAGTTGGCGCGTCTGCTTCGGCATCTTTTGCTCGAACCAATGAGCGACCTTGCCACATACTACGCATAATTTTCAGTTATATATTAAAACAAATCTTTCTTGGTTAGCGTTGCCTTTAGGTAGAGACAATATGGCATGGACGAATATATATATATATATATATATATATATCATATATATATATATGGCATCCATACATACATATCATGGATCAGATGTTTATATCAAGATCTCAACTTTGAATAAAAGTAATTATATCACTGCCCGTGCAACCAGTGTTTGTTTAATTACTTAATTAATTACCTTGTTTACATTATACAATGATTATTTTATACTGACAAATGTATGCATATAATGGGACTAATGGTTATATCAAGATCGCAACCTTGAAATACTTAACTAGATTTGCTTTGAATGTCTGGAAAGCAGGATGCGTGGCATTTTTTAACAGTCCAGTCAACGCAATCGGTGTTAAGCCACCAGATGCGATGGTCATTGTACTAAAATGAGCAATCGAAAATAATTGGTCAGCTAGTAAATTTTGCCAATTATAAATGCCCTGTCACACAAATGACAATGAATCAAGCCAAATTAGGAAAATACATCGATTTACATTGTTTTCCCGATGCTGGATGTTACAGTCGGCCATCCCTATACTTAACGACCATTGAATTGCTGGCGGTAGTTTTGTTATGCTGTTCGACGACTGGTTAAATACAATGGTGTTGGTGTTTACTTCAAGCTCACAAACTTGATTTAAAGAAATGTTACCACCAGCCGCGCAATCAATTATTGTTAAATTGTATTGCCTATATATGTATATGTGGCGAAAGCTGCAAACAATTAATGCTCGTGACTGCATAGAAATTGTGTAACAGCACATTTGCAGTCACGTCGTCAATGTGGATCGCGAGACTCCCGTTAGAGGTGAGGCCGCCTATCTTAAATTTGATTTCCATATATATCAATGCGGTTAGATCCTCGATAGTCAGCGCTTCGCCGTCGTACTCTGATGATGATCATGGAAGGTCGAAACGCGCCAGTGCGGCAGCTGGCGTGTAGTTTTGTTATGCTGTTCGACGACTGGTTCAATACAATGGGATTGGTGTTTACTTCAAGCTCGCAAACTTGATTTAAAGAATTGTTACCACCAGCCGCGCAATCAATTATTGTTAAATTGGATTGCCTATATATGTATGACCAAACTTTTTCATACCACTTGACTGGAATAAGTCGACCATCATTCCCATCTTCAAAAAAGGCAATCGTAATTCGTGCGATAACCATCGTGGTATAAGTTTGACTCCGGTCGTATCTAGGTTATTTGCTTCGTCGTCTTAGCGCTTCACGTGAATCACAAACAAGAGAAGAACAGGCCGGATTCCGCGCAGGACGAGGTTGTATAGATAATATTTACGTTAAGGCAAGTTCTCGAACAGAGACATTTATATCACCGTCCCACAATAGTCGTCTTTCTAGACTTCAAGGGTGCATTTGATTCGGTGGATCGCAATGTTTTATTCCATATCTTGTCGAAAAGCGGTGTGCCCACTAAATTTGTTAATATTATACGAGCTCTCTACACAAATACTTCTGGTCGCGTTAAGGTTTACAACGAATTAACGCATAACTTTACAACCAGCAGTGGTGTTCGTCAAGGTTGTCCACTTTCCCCCATTTTTGTTTAATTTTGTAATCGATGCTATTATGAACAACACTCTCTCACACATTCAGGACGCTGGAGTTGAAGTTCTCCCGGGAGATAAACTAGTCGATCTTGACTATGCGGACGATATCGTACTATTATTCGACAATCAGCATGCTGCCCAGACCATCTTAAATAGATTAGCAAACGTTGTTCCGTCTTTCGGTATGAAATTCGCACCCTCTAAATGTAAGATACCGTTACAGGATCACCCACCACTCACTCCAACGTTGCGACTGCAGAATGAAGATCTAGACACAGTCGACAAGTTTACATATCTTGAGAGCTCTATCAATAACGTAGGCAATATGTCCGACGAGGTGAGAATACGGATCGCGAAAGCTAGAGTAGCTTTCTCGAACCTTCGTCATTTATGGAGAAACGCGAATATTTCACTTTGCCTTAAAGGTCGTGTTTACAATGCATCTGTACGCGCAGTCTTACTATACGCTAGTGAAACTTGGCCTCTTAGAGTTGATGATCTGAGATGCTTACAGGCCTTCGATCATCGTTGTTTGAGAAGTATAGCACATGTTGGTTACCAACAACGAATAACTAACGTTGACATCCGTAGACGTATTTTGGATCTGACAATAAGTGCTCGTCTTTAGAAAAGCAAATAAGGCTCCATTAACTTCGTTGGCTCGGTCTAGTTTTGCGTATGCCCTCATTCCGATTGCCCAATAGAGCTCTGTTCTCTCATCCAGCACCAAATTGGCGTAAGAAACAAGGTGGGAAGATTTTGAAATGGCAGAAACAATTAAAGTGACTTACATCCAAATTGGGTAGTATAGGATCAACTCGTCTGCCGGGATGGGGTCCTCGTGCACATCACAGTTCTTGGTTAGAAACCATTAGCGATATGACAGCGAATCGAGCTTAGTGGCGATCTTGTTGCAGATGTATAGTAGAATCATCTTCGTAACTTTCTTTTCTTAGTAGGGCAAAGTTAGCTGCGAGGTTCGGTTTGTTTATGACGTGATACGGTGAAATCCGCAAGGAAGCTGTGTTGCTGATGTCGCCTTGCCCGAATGCTAACTTGGCCATAATGGTGTTGTGGAGAGGTTTATTTTGCCTCATTTCTGTGAGTTATCCTGATAAATTTACTCATAGTAGCAAGGTTTTCCTTCTCTATCTACCCCGCTCCCTCTCTCGTAAATCTCAATAATAATTTATCTAAATTCACTTATATACTTTTTTTTCACTCCTTATCGTTATATGGCAGTGAAACATTAGTCACTTGACTTTTGTGTGGCTGGAAATGATGATGATGATGATGATATATGTATATGTGACGAAAGCTGCAAACAATTAATGTTCGTGACTGTATAGAAATTGTGCAGCCGACATTTCCAGTCAAGTTCAATGTATGCGAGACTGCTAGAGGTGAGAGCGCATATATATTCAATGCGGTTTGATCCTCGATAGTCAGTTTGCCGTCGTACTCTGATGATGATCATGGAAGGTCGAAACGCGTCAGTGCGTTGCGGCTGGCGGTAGTTTTGTTATGTTGTTCGACGACTGGTTAAATACAATGGGATTGGTGTTTACTTCAAGCTCGCAAACTTAATTTAAAGAATTGTTACCACCAGCCGCGCAGTCAATTATTGTTACATTGAATTGGTGATTTTCATAATTTCTGTACTGTATATAATGGGACTGATAGGTATATCAAGATCGCAACCTTCAATTAAATACTTCACCAGATTTGCTTTTATTACCTAGAAAGCAGGATGTGTTTGGCATTTTTCAACAGCCCAGTCAATGCAATCGGTGTCATGGCACCAGATTCGATGGTCATTGTACTAAGAAGAGCAATCGAAAATAATTGGTCAACTAGTAAATTTTGCCAATTATTACTGCCTCCTGTCGCACAAATGGCAACGACTTAAGCCATAATGAGAAAATACATAAATTTACATTGATGTTTGGATGCTGGATATTACAGTCGGCCATCCCTATATTTAACGACCATTGAATTGGTGATTTTCATAATTTTCTACTAAGTGTCTGGCCATGAGTTTGCTAATGCCTCAGAGGCTTGACGGGCAGGGTGACAAAGGCCAAAGCCAATCACAACAGATTTAGAAAGCCTTGTCAAGGGTAAATACGGACCAATAAACCATTTAATAAGTTTAAAGTACTCGAATTTTTTCTCCTGTGATGCTATTATTTATCATAGCTCGCCATAACATCTTTCACGACGCAATCTAATGTATGAGCAGTCTGAACAGGCAACGATAGTAAACCACTGATGCTGCTGGACAACCCAAGTGTGATGTAGTGCATGAACGTGGTTCGTGTATCCCTTTCAACGGACTAGATCCTACCTGAGCTGGCATAGCTCTTTACTCCCGTGGCCACCTTTGATGCAGCACAAAGCACTGATTTTATATTAGTTTGCAGGACTATTTGTGTTCTTTTCAGTCGATGGATACCAAAATGATAACCTTCCACTACTTGCTGCAAATGGTAACACTAAACTAGCGCAAATATTTCAGAACTTTTATTTCACAAAAAGTAGAAGATTCAGAAGACGGGCTATCGATTCCAGCAAATGTGCGGTGGCGCACGTGACAGGAAGTCGATTAAAAAAGTATGGGTTTCGAATCCAGTCTTGTAAAATATCGAGAACCACAAAGTTTCAAATATTTGACGGATTAAGGAGATTTGGCAAATGCTCGACGAAGTGAACACAAAAAATCAGAGGCACTCTCACAAGCAGAATCACCACTGCTCATACATCGGTTCTGAGCATGCAATTCGAAGTATTCGTTATGCTTCAATGTTGCGTTCAGCTTATTAGCCTCATTAAACCAAATTTTATGCTTGAAAACTGCGTGGCTGTAAGCAAACTTCCTGCAAAGCTAATGGGAAATGGATCAAACTTACTTTAATTTCGAAGTTCTGTTTGTTGAACGGCTATGGTGCTAGTACACAGCTCAGCCGCTGACTGCACTGTTTACGAAAAACCAAAATTTGCACAATATTTTCCTTCATAGCGTTTCAGATACCGTTTCATACGTTATCGTATTATAATTCTTGATGGCCCAGTAAAATCACAAGCGTCCACAAACACGTGTAGTCAAAAATAGCAAAATTTGACTGTGATATAGACGGTCAACAAACTATTTAGATAAATTTATTAGATCGGAAGAGTAACCGCGGTATGATCTTGCGTCGTGAACAGAGGACAACCGTCGTCTGCTTACCGAAATATGGTTTATCTGAGTACGATGAAATGCCACCGCCTTATCAGGATGGCTTTCGTCGCTAAGCCGTTTGACAATAAGTCGCCTATGGTGTTGTAAGGTAGTTCATTTCGACCAGATTAAGGCCGATTGCAAGAATGGAGCTTGATGCCGTTTAAGCATCAATTTTCGACCAGATTCATCTTCAAACAGTTTGGTTTTCCTCAAATTTTAAAAAAGCTAAATCTGATAGTTAAACAGAGAATGCACTCGTTTTGTGGCTGAGTATTGACGCGCACATGTTTACGACTCGACGAATCAGATTGATTACTGATAATTTAGCATAGGTGCAACGAGAAGCTATAACTTAAGTCGAGGAAAACTTTTGCTGAAACACTAGATGGACTAAAATCGCATTTTTTGACATGTGCAGTGTCGCCTTTTTCAACTGCTACGCCGGAATGAGAGGCACTGTTGAGTGCTCAAAGCAGCTATCCTCAACAAGGCAAACAGTATAAATACTGCGTTTATGCAATTCACTAATCGCATAAGATAGGCAAGCTCGTGAGAAAAGAGCCCTAAAACACCAACAGCCAAGCTATCCTTAGAGTAAGGCGGCACGCGTGTATTAATAAAGGCCACAGGAAGCTCACTACATCATTTTGTTCTGTTCCAAAGCAAAATAGGTATGATCGCAAATTGCTTTACTCTCCCCATGGAACTTGTGCTTGTGAGTACGGCTTTTAATCACTTCAACCGTTGGAATAGAAGCCTATTCGTCAACAAAACTTTTGATTGAACAAAATAAAATATAGAAGTCTTTTATTTAATCCATGACGAGTACGCAACGATACTGGCACTTATTCAGAATCGCAGAAGCAGCCTTCAACTCCGAGGGATAAATTTCAGGTGTATCCGCAGTTACCTATTTTTGCTTATCTAGCATGCAAGTATCAGCAGACAAAATTGTCTCTTTTATATTGCGCGCCAGCCAATGCATTATGAAATTATTAAACGTTGTGCTGTCAATGACTATTTCAGCACTTTAGAATAACAAAAGTTCGCTCGATTCTAGCACCCTAAGCTGACGAATCCCATATGCCAAGTGGTTTATATTTAGTCTCCCATCTCCTAGACGGTCTTCCGTATAAGACTAGCCAACACCATATGCCTAAAATTTATGTCTCTAGGATGCCACAAAAGGCTTTGTCTTTAACCGTTAGTAGAATTAGCTTCTCCACCTGCCTGAACCTAGGGAATCAACCAGATCACCGGACTTACGATTGTGACAACCCTGATAAATATAGATAAGTTGAATGTTACTTGGAACAATATAACTATTTATTACGTGGTATTGATTTTCTGATCGTTAAAAATATTGATCTAAATATGGTCTCATTACATAAAAAATTTAGAAATATTGCATCCGACATTTACAATCATTTACAAGGAAGTCGAGACTACTACGGGTGAGAGCCGCATATATAATAGTGCCTTTCTTATAAATGCATTGCAGTTTGATCCTCATTAGTCAGATATTCCTAGTACTGGAAACGCATAAGTACGCATTACCGACGGAAGTATTGCAATTTTCTGCGACTGGCGAGATACAATGGTATTGGTATTTATCTCAAGTTCGCAAACTTGATTTAATTAAATATATAATTTAATGCGAAGTTCCGCAAAAGTTAATGATACTCAACTTCATTATGTTCTTTATAAAATGAGAGATACAAAAAAGAATTAGTTTTTCAAATGGCAATTCACACTAGATAGGTAAAAGAACTCAAAAAAGTGACATACACGAGCAAATGAAACTGGCCATTGAACGAGTGATGAATTTTATACACGTCAAAGCAAATGAATTAAGAATAAATTTATGAATTATGCATGTGTCATTGCGTAGTTCCGCATTTAGTTTTGCTACTGTATTGTTTTATAAAATAGATATTTTAGTCAAGCTGAGATCTTGCGAATGATACAGTTTATTCCCCTGTATTTTATAGAAATGCATTTTGAGCGAAATTAAGCTTAAGTATGCCAAATATTTCTATAAAGTCAAACATTGATCAAAACCAGTGAAAGCTGTCTTAAATTTGACGAATCTGATGTGCACAAAAGCTTGAAGAGCAGATAAATAATTTAAAAGTCACAAAGGAGGTACGCGTAAAATTTGAAAAACGTATCCTTCTTCACATTGCCACTGTTATTTATTTATTTAATTTATGCTTATTTTAGAAATGCGATCATTCTTACTTGATGCTACGCAGAATTGCAAGAGATAAAAACAACTTAAACATTTAAGTAAGAAAACGGTATAAAAATCAATTCTCTATAGTAATTCGTACATTGCGATAGAATTTTCCGGCCTAAAGAAAGGTGAAACCAAAACAGTCGTAGTAGCAACGGGAGTATGAACCTCGACGGTTCTATCCGATTACAACCAATTTATCGGATTTGCTGCGAGTAGTTAACACGTAATGTTAAATGAATATCGACGGAAGAAGAGAAAACGTGACAAACGAGGCAGGCAAGTTTTGGCTGCCTGAGCACACTTTTTCTAATGGCATCTGAAAACAATATGCTCAATAAAGATATTACAAAAAACAAATTAGACGATTTAATTCAAACTTCCGAAAGAGTAAAGCCACATATAGCCAAGACAATTTCATTGTAGTTAGGCGGCACTGACGCATTAGTTTTCATGCTAAATATCGTTGCAAATGATGAAAATAAACTATCTGCCGGCTAAGCAGGAAATGCAAAAAATACGCCAAAGAAGAGAATCGATAAGCGCAAAATCCCATCAATGAAATATGGTTATCTTCAAATAATGTCGGTGGCCGAGGTATCATATTTAGATATCTCTGGACGAGCCTGAGACTTTTTCAAAGAATGAACCAGGAAACTCTACTGGACCATCAGAGAAAGGGCTAAGACAGATAGAAGCTCAATGTCAAAAGGATTGCGCGAATTTTATTACGGTTCTAAATAGGCAGGACGACTAAATGCATTCCCCATTACTTTCTCAAGAAATCATCCATGTTAGCACGCCTAGGTGTGAAAGTCGTTGTAGAGAAACAATAGCTGTATAATGCAACTAGATTTATGATATTGTTTTCAAATCATTGAATATCGGTAACAAATTTATCAACGTTCTCAAGATGACTGTCCGCCGCTGACGGCTGTAACGCAATGAATTCGTACACTAAACGCAGTTTTGTCGATAAACATTGGGGTAAAATTTGCACACGAGCATACATAAATGGAGGTTTCTAAGCACAGCGAACTCGAATACACGCAATGGGGCATTTGGCGGATATCATCATCATCACGTCCAGCCACACAAAAGTCAAGTGACTAATGTTTCACTGCCATATACTTGTCATGGTTATATGTGGACTGTAAAAGACCATTAGGTCGCCCATTCCTAGTGATGGTTTGTATTCGGAGGTTTCCTTCTCCTAGATAGTCTGCCAACCAAGGCTGCTGAGCACTATCCGCCCAGATGCCAGTGGCCAGAGTTTCCTTCAGCAGCCGAAATTTGCCCTTCACGTCTGGAACGCTTGCTCTCATTCCGTCACTACACATTTAACAAAAAGTTACAGTGCAGTTAGACTAAACTCGAGGCTTCACATGAAACGGGATGATGGCTGTCCCTTTATGGCCCGGCAAGGTTCATGCTGCCAATCCCGGGTCGACTAGCTTGAGCCCGCCGGTCGTCAAGCCGGAATTTCTATGGCTACGGGCCATATGGCCGATAAATCAACACCTTACCAGCAGAACGTACGAGGGCCAACGAGGGCAACAAGTTGCACCGTGGGTATAAAGGCAAGAATTAACATCAGTCATTGATTTCGTATAATTAGTCTACGCTGAAGCTGACCCAATTACGTATGAAAAATAATAATATACATTGACAGAATCCGAAATATTATAATCTATTAAGAATCTATAATTAATTACATTCTCTTATTGTTGAAAAATTTCAGGATAATGCAGTTAGATAATTAGCATAACGATGTTAACGTAAAAAATGAAATCAACAAAGACACAGAATGGTTTGATATTTCCCAAAATGAAGTTCGCAACTGTTAGGTACAGGTTCAGCGTGGAACTAAATAACACAAGATAAAACGCACTAGAATTAAGTTAACCCGAACAGAACTAAATGAATTAGCTCAACGCGAGCAACAAATGAATGCAACAGCTTACCCGAGCATTTCTTCGCTCAGCGCCATCGACTAGATGAGTAGCATTCGAGAGTTCATAGCGCAGATGCCGCGAATTGCAAGGAAGAAATGGATCTTGAAAAATTGTGTGCTGGTCTGTCGCTAACGTTCCATTGCCGGATAACGGGGCAGAAGCAGCTGAAGTCGGAGGCGGTGGAAACGACTGAAACTGGCCAGCGGGTGCGACATGCAAATGAGGCACACCCTGAATCCATGGGTGAGCCCCAGTTAGAATAGTAGATGCCAATTGACTGGTTGGATTCATACCCATAAAAGACACACCAGGATTTCGTGGTCCAGTTGATAATGTCCTACCACGAGATCTATTAAATACTGAATTAACTGCAGTCGTGTCCCGAATATTATCACTACGATTTTCTACCGAAGATGCCGTGTTTACTGTAACGGGAGGCACATAGTTATGTAGGTTTATTTCAGGCGAGACTCCGAGTTCTGTATTCGTCACATTTGCTCCTGTTGTGGTTATTGTATTGGCTGTAGCGACTGATGATGTCGTAGAAACAACCTCCACTAATCCAGAATTAAATATTATTCCATCTCTCGGCGGCTGTGATTGTGAATGGAAAACACTACCCGGTGGCACTAAACCTGTTACTGCAGCACCGGTTGACACATTACCTGCCACAGTTGGACGAGCGCGTAGTGAACCAGTTACGTTATTTAATAATGGTTCAAGTCCGGATGCTGGAAACAGACTACTGGTCACAAAAACCAATGGCTCTCTTGCATGTGTTGATCTATCAGTGTTCCGACGTGCTAACATTGCATAATATGCAAAAAGTAATAATTCAATAAAAGCATATTAAAGAGAAGTTAAGACTAATTTTAGATCAGATACAGATTTTGCATTACATTAGCATCATAACCAAATAAAATCCTGCATTTTAACATTCAATTCACATAAATGAATTCGAAAGACCTTTAATATAATTAATAGCACATTGTAAAAATGGACGATTGGAAGTTTTAAAAAGCCCATCTCTAATCAAGATTATCGAAGTCTGATTTATATTTAAAATTTCGTTAGACATAAAATATTTTTATCTTGTGTCATCGATGGAGTCCATAAACTAAGAGTTAGCTACACTCATTACACAAAATAACAAAAATCGAATCAAACGGCTTCTTCACAATCAAGGCACTTTCTGTATTATCATCTGATTAGAGAGGTAGTAATATTTTGAATATATATCTGGAGTTGCACACCTCAAATCGATTTTATTTCATGACGGAGAAAATGTATGCAATGAACTTTACACAAACAGCGCCTATACCAAATAATAGACTTACTTTCACAGCATATAAAAGACAAAATGGATCTGATTGCGGATTTTTATGAGACATGCTTAGTTGCAGATTGATAAATATTATTCTTTTGGAATGCGAGCTTTAATAAAATTCATAGTAACCTTTCAATGTGCAAAAATAAAAAGAAATTTTAAAAGATACAAGAACCGTTTCTTAATAATTTTCTTCTCAATTATCTACAAATGAATATCTCTTTATATATGAATTGAAACGCAAAACAGGATAGCAAAATGTAAACATGGAGAGTGTGAAATAAGGGAACAAACAACCAATTGCGTGTGTCACCTCCAGTTCAAGCTCAATGCCTGAACATGCTTCTTCCTGCATAAATCCGGCTTCAATTTGTTTATCTATAAAGTTTCGTAAGTGGCTAACTCCTTTTTGTTATTGCATTTAGTATTTATTATTAAAGAAGTAAATCAAGTTTTAATTTAGGAATAGATTTGGTGAAAATATTTCATTACACATGATGAAAACTAGGCAAAACACACCAGTGTATAAGACTGTCGGTAGTTTTGCTATGTTGTTCGACGACTGATTGGATAAAATGGGATTGGTGCTTATTTCAAGCTCGAAATCTTGATTTTTAAAAATTGTTACCACCAACCGTGCCATCAATTATTTTTTAATTGTATTGTCTATAGATACATGTGTCCGTCGTAAAGTCCATTCCCTCCTCAACGTGGTACGACGGTGTCAACCATGTTTCGATGGCCGATCGTACATGGGCTAACGGGGCTATGGCGGTGGTGTCACCAGGGCGTGGTGGATCTCCGACCGGCAATCGGATCTCCTATAAAATACCACATGAGCCCGACGACGGCACTATGACTCGGCGTGTGTTCCCCGCCACAAAAGGGTTCAACAGCCACAGGATTACATGGACTCCTGGACAGTACCCCGTACTTCCGAATGGCGAATGAGCTCTCAACAGCCACCGGCAACTATGCAACTTACTGCTGCTTTGCACACTGCGCTTGGATGTGCAAAGGCCAGAGGTGCGTCCTCGATCAAAAAGCCGAGTGGTGAGGGGACACCACTTGTACCAAATTCCCAAGAAACTCCAAGAAATCAATGGAGCCGGCTTATCCTCCAAAAGGAGTCAGCCGCAGTAAAGTAAAGTAAAGTAAAGATACATGTGTGTGGCGGATTCTGCAGACAGTTTATTTTCGTGACTGTATAGAAATTGTGCTGCTGACATTTGCAGTCAAGTACAATTTATGCAAGACTACTAGAGCTGAGAGCCGGATATATAATTTTGCTTTCTATATATATGCAACGCGGTTTGATCTTCGCTAGTCAGTTTGCCGTCGAACTCTGGTGCTGGTCATGGGAGGTCGAAATGCGTCAGAGCGTCCGACTGGCGGTAGTTTTGTTATTTTGTTCGACGACGGTTTAAATACAATCGAATTAGTGTCTACTTTCAGCTCGCAAACTTGTTTTAAAGAATTTTAACCATCATACGTGCAACCAATTATTGTGCAATTGTATAATCTGCTAGAACTTTTCATTTAGCAGATAGACTACGCACGTTATAAAGTGTAGCACATTTGTATTTACCAGCAAATAATGAAAATACCTCTTAGCATAGACCTAGAATTCCATTTATTACTATACTTCCGCAGATTTCCGATTAAAATATGTAAGGAGTATGAAAAATACAGTTAATATTTTATTTGCAAAAAATTGCAATTTAAACGCCAAAAGAAAATCGACCGGTTTACATTTGCACAACACATTATTGAAATCTCGAACGTCTGTTCACCAGGCGTGGTTTTTTAAATGCTTGCCGAATGCCGTAAAGTAACGAAAGCAACTTATAAATCACGTGGATAAAAATTAGAGCCTCGTTAGGTCATAGCAAAAAAAGCATTTTCATGCACTGTGTCTGAACAGGAGGTGTTAAATGTAAATAGATGAACGTTTCCATTATTTCACACTCTCCCAAATCAAATTTGGGAGTTATCATTCGGGCACGGAAACATCAGCAATACAGCTTCCTAGCGGATTTCACCGAATTATGTCATAAACAAACCAAGCCTCGCAGCTAACTTTGCCATACTAAGAAAAGAAAGTTACAAAGATGATTCTACTAGACATCACGCTACTCAAAAAAAAGACTGAAGCCCGCACTTTCTGAAGGAAAGTGCAAAATCGATTAAAATAATCAAAATGAATCCACAAGAGTGCAGGAAAAGGGGTAGTTTTAAAGGCAAATAATCGATAGCGATAATGTATGCGATGTCAATAACAAATTAATGCTAGAGCAATGCAATATCCACAATTGATTAACATTCCATTGAGTTTCAACATCTAACAGCGTCGTCATCAGTTTTGGATAAATAATTCAGCAAGATAAGCATCAATATATGCTTTGTTTATCAGCGCAGAAAATATGAAAAGTAAAAATACACCATCCTCCTCACAGACAGCAATATAAGAGCATTTAATAACGCATAATTCAGTGCCATATAACCATGATAAATATAAAATAATTTCGTCTAAAATGTCGAAAATAATAAAGTAAAATTATAAAAATGAAAACAGAGTGATTTATGAAGTATATAATTCAAATAAAGCTTCCCATATTGGTAACACCGAGAAGTGAGGAAACATTAACCTTTGCACACTCTTTTATTGCTAAGTCAGCTTTAATGCAATGCGAAATCGGCCATTCAGCTTCCTTGCGGTATTCACTATATCCCGTCATAAACAATACCGAACTTCACAATTTACTCTGCAAAACTAAGAAACTAACTTTAAAATTATTTAGCTAAAGATCTCCAGGATAGTCACTGAACTCAGTTCGACAGCATATCGAGCAGCTTCCCTAATCAAGAATTACGATGCGCAGGTGGACTCATTCTGGTAGACGGATGGGTTCCAAACTACCCAATTTAGCTCTTTCTGACTAGTCAAAACTCCCTCCACCTTTTTTACGTTAATCTGACAGAGAATAATGCTCTACTGGGAAATCGCATTCAAGGCATAGGTAAAATGTGACCAAGCCAAAGTAGCTGATAGAGCCAAATCTGACTGTAATTTCAACTAATATATAACAAAATTGCATGTACAAGTACATTGTACACACGACCTTTAGATCAGATTGAGATTGCTTATACATAGAAGGCGAATTTTGGAGAAAAATACTCTAGCTTTCGCGATTCTCATATTTATCTCGTCATTCACATTGTCTGAGTAACTGATAAAGCCAACAAGATCAGCAAATCTGCTTGAAAACCGCAGATTTAATGTATGTGAAGGATGATTCTGTGGAAGAGAACAGTTCATAATGACACCTGTTACAAAATTACATTAAAATGGGGACAGTAAACATCCCTAACGGACACCACAGCCAAAAGTAAAGTTGCCCCAAAATTAATTGTTTGACAGAATGTGTATGTATAGAGAGCACAAAATATTTATCAATGTTATGGGCGTACTGCCTTTGGACAGAACATTGAATATAACTTCGCGATCCAATGATTCAAATGCACCTCTGAAGTATACAAAAACGACTATAGTTAGAGGTCGGTATACATGCCACCTATTCATGCATCTGCTTCGAGGTAACCTAGTCCAGACCGGATTCCAAAATTTCCTTCTCGTATACGTGATTCACGCGAAGCGCCGTAATGGCATAAGCCAAACGACGAAAATAACCCATTTCAAATTACACCACAATAGTTATTGCATGAATTTAGATTTCCTAGTCTGATGATAGGAATGGCCAATCAACGAAGATTAGATCGTACCTCATTTTCAGTGGTTAGTATGAACGATGTTGAAGCCTTCGGAAGAAAGGGACGAATCCGCACATAACCCAGAAGAAGATGTACACAATGCGTACCTAAAAATGGGGATCAATCAGATCTTTGCGAAATTGATAGTGCAAAGCGACAACCCACGAACGCAAATTGCGGAGATTCAACATTTGAAGCTCGCATTGCTCAACCATTCAGGAATGGTAGTCGATTTACTACCAACAACCGCCAGTCTTCTCAATCCATGTAGTATGAGAAGGATTAGTCAACGCAACGAAGTTCATTCGACAGAAGATTATATATATAGCATATATATATATATAGCATATATATATATATATATAAAATAAGCTAAAAACATTCTATACGAAACCTAAGCCATAGTTATTGTATAAATTTAAATTACCTGATCGCTGAGGCTCAGTGAGTGATCGCATCCAGAGGCTAAAATTAAAATTAAGGAAAAAGGACAAACAGGATAAATAAAATGGAATTATATATAGAAACTAGAAATTTTGCGTTAACCTCGTTTGTATAGTCGTTCAAAATTATTAACGACGGGAAATTGCCTGAGCGACTATTTATAAAGAAAAACAAACGGATATTCTAGCCCATTTAACCATTAGCCGAAAAATGACGTGGCTTGAAAACAGACGAATACTGTCATAACTTATCAGCCAGTTTAGGATAAGCTAAGAACATGAAAAAGTTATGCAAGTAAGTACAACCAAGGCGAGAACTGTTTGAAAAGCTGCCAAATGTCATGCGATCTACACTATGTCCCGTGTAGGCAACATGGACCGCGAATTATATTAGGTTAATGCGCCGATTTTGACCATACTGCTATTGCAGTGGATGAATTACTTTAAAAGGTATCAAATAATGCCAATGGCTATGAACGGTGTTTCGAAATTATCCTGAATTCAATTTAATGCAAAGTAACATTACGCATTCAAAAGGCTTGGTATAAGCTAATCCTCCTATGAGTCTTTTCATATTATACTACAGTAACGATTATAAATGTATTAAAACCTACCTTATACTTTTTAGACGTGTAATTAAAAAATGGATGGAGACAAGGGAATTTATAACGATTCTATGTAAGCGAACTCTACTGAAATACGAACCACTTATCATAACTTGCTGGAAACCGTTTGAAGTGCTATTCCAATATGCCAATAATCTAACTTAACCCATTTCTAAGTTATATTACTAAACATACTTAAAATATCTCGCAATTACTGATTATTTATGCATTAATAAGGCAAATATACTTCCCGTCATTTATCAAAGAATAGTACAAGGTTTCTAGAAGTGTCATTACTTACTAGCATAAAAAGTATTAATTTTAATACACAAAATCATACCCAGAATTGCCTGTTGTTGTTCCAACGGTGCCGAGTGAATTTGCAGCCGCTGGAGTTGGCATCTGTTCCATATTAGCAGGTCTCGAAACAAAAGAGGAAAGACCATGGGCTGCCCCAGGAAACGAAAATTCTAACACATTTGTTGAACCGGAAAAGACGCCTGGACCAGGCGGCGAAGACCACATTGGAAGTTCACTTCCTGCAGACAAGTCGGTCGATGTTCTAGAAGCTGCTGAGATACCGTTTATCCAGTTTGGAAGTCTTTGTGGCGAGGAAGTTGTGCTACCACCAATCCCTGCTCCAATATTTATACTGCTTGTTGAATTACTCAAATGATGTCATTAAAATGGAATTCGAATCGAATGATACATTCAAAATACTAGTATACGAGGCTTAAGAATTCAGACGCAATGGCGTGATCGAAAGAGATACTTGATGGTTTATACCGGTCGATGACATCATAAAAGCAATTCGCAAATGATAACTCAAAGAGAATTCCATTGCAAAATATTAAGTATACGCAAATAAGTATGTAACACTGCATCAGGTTTAACTATAATCATACTTTGGCTGTCCTAATCCAATTCCCCTTCATTTGAGAACCGTTATATAAGCAAATCTTAAAAATTAAAACATTTAGCTGTAGACCAACTACTCACTTGCCAATTGAGTACTGTTTTGTGGTCGTTCAGTGCTCCTAAAATAACAAAAATAAATAGGATAATTAGCGAAAAATTTAAAAAACACATAACTGCTTTGAATAAAAGATAGCAATGTTGATTTAACGAAAACAAAAAAATCAACTTCAGAAACAGAAGCGTCAAAATAAAATGTGAATTTTATTATTTTATTTCAAAATGCAGTACGCTTGAACTAGCCAGAAGACTTGAAAACCATCGCTTATTCTCAGAACTAACTTATTTCTAATTACGCCCATCGGATCGTCATAGCAAGTAGCAAGATAAATTGAAGCATGGTACTGAGTCGTCATTTTAATCTTTCACACGATAAATAATTAATTAATATCAATGTACACATATACATCTTATGCGCTCACTAATTGTATTATTAAACATATTTCAAACAATAAAAACGGCGACAGAATACACAAAACATTTAATTCGGCCGAAAAATACTCAAGTGAAGAATACCAAGATTTTTAACGAGCACAATGTCGTTTACAATAATTGTTTATGCCAATGAAGATTTCAAATGCATCATTAAAGATAATTTGGCATAGAACCAGAGAATTTAAAGCGTAACAATTCTAAGGTTAAAATACGCATACACATATATAGTTGTCCAGGGGAATCTAAATTTTAAAAGAGATGTATCGAGAACAGCTAGCCGCCTTATAACCATATGCTAAAGGCCTCAATTTTGGTTCTTGCAAGGACAACCAGGAACCCATAGTGTTTCATGGCGATTTTTCAACGACAGTAACAAAGTAGCCTTGCTGGTGTCCGATATTCTCAGTTTATTTTAAAATATTGCATATTAACATGACCATGTCGACAATTTTGGTGGTTTCCAGTGAAACCAAGGACAAATTCGTTAATTGAATTGTTACCAACAAGACGAGTGCTTAATAAATTTTCCAGTAAAGGATTTACTCTATTGGAAAATTGACTCTCCAAAATCTCAAGATAGGTTCTTCAAATCCCCTTTATAGGAAACTAAAGCAAATATCGTGAATTGTGTCATTTTTTGGTATGGTATCAAGAATTATCTCTTAGCCATCCAAAAACAAACAGTATGCCGCTCAAACACTCTTGGTCAAATGAAGTCCAGCTAATGTCATGGTTTCATTTACAAATGCAGCGAACACGTTCGGTGATGCTTCAAAATCAGATGCTTTGAGCAGTTGGTACTCGTCATCCTCGGGTAGCAGACCAACAAAGAGAAGAGGAATTCGGAATACAAACCGTCAATCCCCACTCATAGATGCGAATATTGTCTATGGATATGATGTTCGTATTTTCCATTATTTTCATCATCCTCCTTATTAATTATAAAAAGGTGACCATTTAAAAACGGTTGCTCCATAGCCGCGTAATGTCTTTATTTACGCGCGGATTGAAAAAAAACACAAGATCGATTATTCCTAGTACTAATGCATCCATCTGAATGCACTACGAATAGGAAACGTAGTTTTTCGGCCCTTACATAAACTTTATTATTTTTCAGAGTTAATGGGCAATAAAGCAGCAGTTTCTAAACGACGATATATTTCTATGCTTTCATGTAATGCCTCGCTGTGAATGTGGCTACGAACTAATTTATGTATGTTCGTGTGTGCGTGTTTATGCAAGTACGTGTGCATGTGTATAGAAATGCATGCAAAGGAACATCGGATTGGTTTGCGGATCATTTAAATTTGTGTAATACTGATTGAGCTTCAGCATTATAAGATTAACAATTCCGGAAAGACAAGAATGAGAGGTATTTGGAACTCGGTATCAACCTCCAATATCAGTGAAGGTAAGTTCGTTTTTCCTCTTCGCCTTGTGCTAAGACATGGAGGGTCCTTGAGCGGAAACAAACAATGCAGATCAGCTTGAATTAAGGACCAACTCAAAAAACATAGGGCGTTATATGCGATAATGCGGCAGGACTTATATCAAAGTGAGCTCGACAGAGTAAATAAAGACAGTGCCGAGTCAATTTAGATGCACTTTAGCATGTGCAAGTTCCAGGGATAATTGAAGGCAATAAGCGACGCTACCTACTCTGTACATGAACGGAACACGCCAAAATACGCACTATAGAAATGATATTTCCTTAGCTGATCCCTCTGCGTCGCATAAGTTTAAAGATAGTCTATCCGTTGGCCCTTGGAATGTGATTACTCTTGACCCACGAACTCGTCACTATCACGACAAACTGTACAAGCGCATTATCTTAAGGAAACTAGTTACTTTGAATGAACCATAATGCTGCAATCGGGCTTAGAAGGCGTGAAAAACATCCACTACCGCCACCACCAAAGAGATATTCAGCCATATATAATACAACCTTTTTTAATATTCGGTGCCGACAGATGCCTGCATTACTTAAAGAGCTACAAACGATCATGCAGTCTCAAAAGGTGCCGCTTAGGCAACGTGGTGCGAGAAGTATACCAAGTTTACGTGGCGATTCCTGACAATTCTGCTATTGCAATAGATGGATCATTTGAAAAAAATATAAGACAACGTTAATGGCTATGAATAATGTTTGGAAGTTATAGCGAATTCAATTTATTGAAGTATAACATATCATTTACTTAAATGGTTGTACGTAAGACAATCCTATAAATCTGTTCTTACAATTCTGCAATAATAGTTTTAATGCGTCAAGACGTACCTTGTACTTTTTAAGCGCTTAATAAAAATGGATAGAAGCAACAAAATTAATATGGATTTACAGTCAGCTTACTCTATTCAAGTAAGAAGCACATCTAAATTGCTGGAAACCGGCTGAATTGCTATTCAGTTGTACCAATTATCTAAATCAGCCCATTTTTAAATACGAATACGAAGCACGCGTAAAACATCTAGCTATTATCGCTTATTTAATCATAAATATTTAATGCAATAAGCAAAATTTATTTCACTTTACCATTTATCCAATAATAATCTAGTTTCCAAAGAGGACGCTAATTACTAGTATCATATGTACATATTTTATGCATAAAACCATACCCAGAATTGCCAGGTGTTGTTCCAACGGTGCTAGCTGAAGTTACGACTGTTGTACTTGGAAACTGTCCCATATTAGCAAGTCTTGGAATAAATGGAAGGCCATGGCTTGCCTCAGGATAAATAATAAGTTCCAACACATTCGCTGAACCAGACAAGTCGCCTTGGCCTGGCGTCGGAGACAACATTGGAGGTTCACCTCCTGCAGACAAACCAGTCGATGTCCTAGAAGCCGCTGACATACCGCTTATCCAGTTTGGAAGTCTGTGTGGCGAGGCAGCTGTACTAAGGCCAATTCCTGTCCCAATATTTATATTGCTCGTCGCATTGCTGAGAGGATCCAATGATATGCCACTGGCTGTAAAACGAAATAACCGAATGATAATATCACTAAAAATAAACTTTCTGTGATGGAAAATATATCCGCTTTGCATATTGGAGAATGCGGTCAGTAATTTTATAATAAAGCAGATATAATGCTAAGTTAATTATAATCCTATTCTTTACGCGCAAATCAGTTACCAGTGAGTATGACTTCACGAGAATGAGATAAAGATGTTTTATACCAAATGCATAACTGGCCCCCACAATAGATGGAAAAGAAACCAATTGGAATAATTTCTTTCACAAAACATGCATGCAGTGAAATAAGCGACACATACTAGCACGCCATGCTAAATCAGGTTTAACTACAATCATGGATTGCTGCCCTAATCCAGTTCCCCTTTCATTTGAGAACTTTTATGAAACTGAAATTTGATAATTTCACCGTTGAAGTATTTTTAAAATCAAGTTTGCGAGCTTAAGGTAAACACCAATCACATTATGTTTAACCAGTCGTTGAACAGCATAGCAAAACTACCGTCAGTCATACGTACTTTCCATGATGATCATCAAGGCACAGCAGTAAACTGACTAGCGAAGCTGGAACCGCAATCCATATATATGGAAAGCAAAATTAGATATGCGGCTCTCACCTCTAGTAGTCTCGCAGACATTGTACTTGACTGGAAAAGTCGGCTGCACAATTTCAATACGGTCACGAACTTTTTGCAGCTTTCACAACATATATATAGATAATAAAATTGAACAATCATAGATTGTGCGGGCGATGGTATTAATTCTTTAAATGCACTTTGAAAGCTTGAAGTAAGAAAACAATTCCATTGTTTTTAAGCCTGCAAACTTGATCAAAATAATTGCTACTACCACCCGCACGATCAATGATTATTTAATTATAATACCTACATAATGCATAGAGATTGTGCAGCCGACATTTCCAGTCAAGTACAATGTCTGCGAGACTACTAGAGGTGAGAGCCGCATATCTAATTTGCTTACCGTATATATGCAATGTGGTTTGATCCTCACTAGTCAGTTTGCCGTCGACTCCGATGATGATCATGGAAGGTTGAAACGCGTCAGTGCGTGTGACTGGTGGTAGTTTTGCTGTTGTTCGACGACTGGTTAAATACAATGGGATTAATGTTTACTACAAGCTCGCACACTTGATTTAATGAACTGTTACCACCACCCGCGCAATCAATGGTGGTTTTACTGTTTAGCAAGTATAACTAGAATTGAGTAAGGAATCATGTCTGAAAGTATAAATTCATTATGGAGCAGAAATCTAGCACAGGTAAGAAAGGTCATTTCTTTTTCGCCAAAACTCAACACGCAACCACTGTTCTTTTAATTATACCTGTTACTTTACATTTTCTAATGTGCTCTTGAATTCACCTCGTCAGCAATTGGTTAGTCCGGCCCACATAGCGCATTGAGCAACCATCGCGTTTGTATAAATAAACAATGTTAAGCTGTCCGATTGCGGGGAGCTTGTCACACCTACAAAAATTCTTAGAGTAAATCTTTAGGATAGTGCATTACCTTTAAAGGGTATACTGACATGTGTGATATAGTACTCACTTCCAATAAATTTATACTTACATTCATGATTTATATCCGAATTCAAATGCATAGAAGTGACTAAACTTTTACTAATACCTGATACTCAGTACCTTAAATCAAGTACTTACTTGCCAATGAAGTCCTGTTCAGCGACCGTTCCGTACTTCTAAAATAGCAAAAATAAGTATGGTAATTAAGGAAAAGTTTAAAAACGCATAACTGCTTTTAAAAAAGATCGCAATGTTGATTTAGCAACTAAAACAAAAAGGAAATTTCAGAAACAGAAGTGCCAAAATTAAATGTGACTTTTATTATTAGACTACATTATGCAATACGCTTGAACTAGCCAGAAGACTTGAAATCAATCGCTTATCCTCAGTAGTTATAGCCTAGTTTTACATGGATGTAGGGCGGCTAAAACTCCATCTACTCCCATCCGAGTGTTCTTCTTTAATTTAATAAATGTCACGGTGTAGAAGAAAATCTCATCATAGCAAGTAGCAGGACAAATTGAAATTTAGTACTGAGTCGTCCTTTTTGTCTTTCACATGATAAAGAAGTAATTAACATCTATGTACACCCATACATATTATACGCTTACTAATTGTATTATTAAGCATACAAAAAACAGCTAATTTGGCCGACAAATACACAAATTAAGAATACCAAGAGTTTAAATGAACAAAATGTTGTCTCTAATTATTATTAAGAAAAATGAAACTCTCAAGGGCATCATAAAATATCACTAAGCACATACCAATAGGTTAATTTAAAGCGTGCCAATTCTACACACCTATCAATGATGCCTATATGTTTTTTAGTTGCTGTTCCGGACGCATAGAAAGGTCAACAAAATTTTGATTTCAATATTGCAGTAATCCTAATATACCCCAGATTACCTAATCGCATCCTGTTTGCAATAACGTGTTATAGACAGAGGGAGGTTAATAAAACTATTTAAAGAATATATAGTATTATTCTATCTTCTGGACAAGACCGAATAGTAAAATACACATGTTTATAGGTAGTTGTGTGCGCAGAGGGGGACAGGGATAAGTTTTTGTATACATTTGATTATTAGAGACTAGGTATAAAGACCGGATATTAGGAAGACAATTTAAAAAATGCTTTTGGAATTAAAATAAATATAAATATATCTGTCTTGAATGAGGATACCACATTTGCCACAAGTTGTGTTTTATTCCTGTGCGTATTGTGTCAACCTTGAAGATGAGACTGGAAATAAGGTCTCGAAAATTTGGAAAAAGAAGAGCGGAAAATCTTGTTCATACGTTATTTTCAGACAATCAGCTGGAAGTCTTAAAAAAGAAGGGACATCAATCAAGGCCAATAATCAGAGCACCTAAAAATGTACAACATTCAAGATTTTACCGACCTAAGAGTGCTATCAATTGTGCCGCACAAGAAAAATGCGGTCAAATCCACAACAAGAAGAACAGCACTACGTAAAAATATTCAACATTCAAGATTTAGTTTTCACGCAAGTCGGTTTTCATATGTTTACCGACCATTATCGGATGAAATAACGTTGCAGCATTCGGAGCGTATTCCAGTGTGAAAAGGTCAAAACTTAACTTGGAATCTTAACTTCGACTCACATCAAGAATACATTCTAAATTTTGACAGTACTCAAACCAATAGCGCTAAGTAAAAAACTTCCATTGAATTGTTAAAGCAGATAAATTTTATTAACATTAAACCACTGAAATATTCTTCTTATTCTGATTGTATAAGCTTCAAAAACTGATGTGACAGTTATAAGTCGTAAAGATGATCCTGACAAATAAAAATTTACCGAGGTCCTTTCAACTCAAATCATCAAAATTCTAGATTTGTGCGTGAAGGGCATGTTAACAAAATTTTAACAAGAAATGATAAAACATAATTAGTAATAAAAACAATATAATCTTATTACCTTGTACGACTAGCATTTCCAATACGATTTGAAGTTGTTCTACTACCGTTTAGAACAACATGACGCGACACGTTAGGACCCGAAATGACACTTTGACTGAGAAGAGGAGAACTAGACGGTCGCATCATCATTATTTGGGTAGGCTCCACGTTGATTCTTGCATGTAGCATACGATTAGTGGCGTCCGGTGCAACAAGAAAGCGTTGTGGTGGTGGCACTGAACCATTTTGAGTTACTCTTGGTTCACTAGCTTGTTCGCTTTGTGGCTTATCGTCTATTTCATTCTGTCGATCACATGACTGCGACCGAGTTGACACACCTTCATTTACTGTTAATGGATTGGCATGAAAATGCAAACTAATTTAAACGAGATAGATTCATGTCGTTTTATCATGAAATTTTCAGATAGTAGAAATGAGGAAAAAAATTAAACAGTGCTTAATGATGATGCATACTTACATACATACGTACATATATACACATATACATAAATGTATACATACCGACATACCTACATTCAACAAAAATATGTACATAAATACATACATATTTGTATCCATACACGTACGCAAAAATACATAAATACATACATAAATCTAATGACATTGGATATATAAGGCATAAGAGTTTTTCTACTAGGTAAGTGTGTATCATGTATGTGAGTGTGAAAATTTTAAGGGATATGCTTCCCAAACCGAAGGTCAAACTATTCGGAGTCAAATTGAAGACAGTAGATGCACACATCTTGTTGAGCAGAACAAGGACAAGGTAAAAAATCTATTCCTTGTCATGCAACATGCTTCTTCAAAACTATAATTGCATTTTTGGTATACATAATTTCCAAAATGAATGGTTGAAAATTTGTTGAGGTTGTACTATACATGTCATATGTGCACATAGTTTGAGCTCTGTGTGAAGGCGTGATATTTATGTCTTTTTATTTCAATTGTTTTCAAATTTATGACTTCTTGTCATACTTTTAATGTCAGCTAGTTGCCTATGTGGATTAGGTATATCGTCTGAATGAAGAAAGTGTACATAGAAGGCAAACTAAACCTCTACACAACACAATTATGGCCAAGTCAACTTTAAAGCAAAGCAAATTCGGAAATACGGCTTCCTTGCGGTTTTCACCGTATCACATTAAAAACACCACCAAATCTCACAGGTAACTCTATCGAACTAAGATAAGCAAGCTATGAAGATACTTTTGTTTGAAATATACAACAATATCGCCACTGAGGTAATCTCGACACCATATCGCGCAAAGTTTTCAGCCAAGAACTATGAAGTCCACGTGAACCATATAAACAATACTTCTACTACTATGCCGTATAATTTATGCATTTAATATATCATGTTTCGAAATTGACTTGATCAAGTACAAGATATTGTAGTCCAGTTGAGTTCTGGCGAAAATAAAATGGCCTTTTTAACTGGGTTGAGTATACCTGTTCTATATTCAATTTATGCTTCATTGCACGATTTGATTCTGAATTCAAATAATCTTAAATTAACCTTCGTTCAATCTTCACATTTGATGATACAGCAATTAAATGATTCTGACATGCAGATTTTAGTCGTTTCCGTCAATAGTATTAAACA
>JAQBSW010004090.1:0-73523 GCA_029291075.1 Eudiplozoon nipponicum
CAAAACTAGAACAGGATGTTTATAGGAAGGATACTTACTCAGGTATCCTTCTTAATTTCGATTCAAATCATCCATATAGAGTGAAAATCGGTATCTTAAAATCGATGATAATAAGAAGCTTAAGATTAACAGATAAAAAAACATAGAGATATTGAATTAGGGAGATTGCGAGAAATATTCAGTGCTAATGGGTATCCTCTAAAGTTAATTGAAGCAACTATAATGAGCGTTATAAGTAAATTTAATCATGACTGGAAGTACGTGAAGTCAAAAAAAGCAAAATATAACCGGAGGGTAATGGTTATACCTGACTCTAAACTAAGTAGGAAAATCAAAATGGTAGCAGCAAAATACAATATACGTACTATTTTAAAACAGACCCTTACCCTGGGTATTAAACTTCCCAACCAAAAGGAAAAAATAGAACCATTAGACACATCAGGAGTATATGAAATTCCATGTAACGACTGTAATCTGATGTATGTGGGTGAAACCATGCGCCCAATTAAGGTTAGAAGAGGAGAACATAGAACCGCATGCAAGTATGCTCATGTTAATAGATCAGATCTTGTACGCCATTCAGTAGAGACAGGACACACAATTAATTGGGATGGGTGCAGACGTATATCAATTTATAGCCGTAGCAGATCGACTAGACTGATTAGAGAATCCATCGAAATTAAATCGAGAAATGACATAATGAATGAAACAGCCGTAGAAAAATCACTAGGTCCTATTTGGAATACAACACTAAATAATGGTAGAAAACGAAGATTGCACGAATCAGAATCAGAATCAGAAACTCGCTCAAGTAAAAGAATAAGAACACTGGACTGATATTAACTTACAGAGGTGGAGATTGATTAAATCAATATCGCCTAATTTATTTTGATTATCTTATTATTTCATCCTTGATAACTTGTTATCTTATTTTATCTGTTATCTTACGTTCTGTTGTTAGTGTAGCATCTTTTAACAAACATTTAGGTTTGCATCTTTCTTTATCAAACAATTTTCAACTTCTTTCACGATCCCCTTTTTATTTTATTTTAACTATCCACCTTAATAGAATACTTTTCCGTTTCTAACTTGATTTTGCTAACTCTAAATTATTTACTTTATTCACAGTATCTTGCCCCCTCCTCACCAGGATGCCACTCGTAATTACTTCATTTAGGATAGTACGTGTAAAAATAGGTCTGACGTGTGCGTTTAGGAAATGACAGTTATCATTTTAGTTTCATGTGAATTTCTGTTACACGTGCCGTTAATTACATGTAACAGATTATTTCTCAGTCTTAAGCAAACGCTCACACACACACAAACACACAGATGTGGCATACGCTTATCTAGTGATTAGTCAGATGTTGCTAAATCGCTGTCATTTCACTGGGATGAGTGTACACGTGCAATAGTTGATTACTCCTCAATCAAAAACAAACGAGAATACATACACACAGGCATGGCGTACGCTTATCTAGTGAGTTGTCAGTAATTGTGACTAAATCACTGTAATCTCATTTCGAAGCGTGTACACATGCAGACATATACACAAACCAATTTGACATACACTTTCCTAGCATTTTATGCTTAAGAGATCTAACAACAAGTATAAATGGGGCAGTTTAAACTAATATTTCCACTTGACATATTGATTGTCAACTTATTATGTTGAGCTTTCCATTGAAAAAAATAACCGTATCTGGTAATCGAAAATTTTGTAGAAAAAATCAGGAAGACAGCGGATGCAAACAAATCGGATCGCAAACCGATAATCAGGTAAACGAGCATTAACTGTTTGCAGCTTTTGGTTGATTAAATTTCTTTAGTGAAATTTTGGTAGCTACCTTTTTAATGGGCGTGTTGTCCAGTAAAAGTAAATTCTCTACGTATTGCAGTACTAAATTCCTGAAATAAACCAGCCATTATCTACAAAAAGTACACTTTATTACAATGTGTATCTAGTCTTCCTTAAAAAAAGTATTGTTCACATTTGAAAGCAGTACATATTATAAAGATAAACTATGTAACGATCAACATACTTAAGGCCCTCGATCAAAAACATTTATTATTCGAATGAAAAAAGCGACTCCAACTTGTACGCCTGTTTCAAATCGAATTAATAATACAAGTCTGCAATGGCGCAACATAAAGCAAGCTATCCAGACGTAACTTTTAAGTTAATTAATAAGTGTAATAACAGAAAAACGTAAGCTTCATATCAATCATTATGGGTAAACGAAAAGCAGCCGGATGTATGGAAGCAGGAAAAGCATGTGTAGACATTGAGCCTCAACAAGGGTGATGCATGCAATTGATTAGTTATTATTTTTCTTATCATATATGTTTATATAACTTAAAATATCGCTTTTTTGCATTGTAAAACTGATCGATATTGTAGACGTGGGTAAACATATTCTTTATCTGAATGTTTAGCAGAATTTTTCGCATTACATTTCATCTAACTATCAAAAGCTGATCAAGATATTTCCTTTAATAATTTGAAATTTTTTATCAATTAAAGTCAAATGGAATAGTTGCAGTTATATCACGAAATGTCTTCCTAAACTGTCATTCCAATAATATTGTACATCTTCAACAAAATTAATGCAAATGTTGAAGGGTTTCGAGTTTTATGGGCAAGGCCGATATTATCTTACTAAATACTATTGATAGGAAGTGTCCATGCCGATTCAGATTTGGTAGTAGTTTTATAGACCTGTGTTATGCTGTCTTTTTTTCTTCAGACGATCCCCATATGAAGCCAGTAATGCTTTTGTCTAATTTTACTGGCTAACCACCGCAAAATTTGCATTCGGCAGCTTTATAGTTGTAGACGTGTGGATATAGTTTCATTCTGACAAGTCTTGGCTGATAGGAATTCTTCCATGTTGGTAGAATTTGATTATCTTTGTGCTGTTCGTATCCATTTTAGTTTAACGCTGCTCCAATTAATCCTTTTAAGTATTATTTAGAAAAGAATATTTAAATTATTTAAATTTACAACTTAATGATTTATATCCTTTTCACAATCAAACATTTCTGTCATTCAGTATAATAACGAAGTATGGCTAGCAAATACGAAATTATACCAACCATAGTTTTTTTTACTAAACGCCCATTTAACCAAGAACCATAGATCAATGTGTACAAGTCGATTGATATGAAGTTACTTAAATCCTGATTTTTTTTAATAGCGCATAATTTTATGCTTATTTTACACTGTGTCCTAATAATTTTTCAGATCCCAGGATAAATAGGATATATGCTAATCCGATGGTCGAAAGAGAATTAGATAAACAAACTTACTGGCAAGATACGGGTCGGCAATCGGCGAACATTGAAAATTGTTCTCACTACCTAATTCGCAATGATTCACCATCTGGCGGCTCATTTATTGCCCAAAAGAAATGGCCAGATAAACAGGATATATCTGACACTGCATTTACTCGTGAGGAGACTATCAACCATACTTCCTTACGCACGTATAACAAGCAAGGCAGTAGCAGAAAGATTAAAGAAAAGGTATGTTGAGATTTTTCGTAAGTTGTCCACAGCATTATTCTCTCTTTTGAAAGAATCAAGGTACTAGGTTTTTTTAAATTAACTAGCAACACTTGTTTTCTCATTCTGCTTCGGTAGTTGCTGTCTGAATTATTTTGTATAGGATTTTTATAATATTAAAATACGGTATACTAGTGTGGGCGCCTTCGTTAATTTCTTCGTTCTTATTCCTGCTTCTAATAATTACATCCTCAGTTTTAATGCATGATAAATTTACGCAAAATCAAAAGGAGGTGCTAAAAATATTATAAAAGTAATGCATTTGCAAATATTTAATTCCAAATTGGGAATAAATACCTATCTAGAAGCCAAAAGTTAATATTTATTTCGACTTTCGTTGGTTAATATCACATCATGATAGCAAACTGAATAACGGTATGAATCCACTCTGCATATATTATTTATTCTTATAACAGCTACACGATTCTTCCTATTAGTTTTCTTACAAACATCGTTTTGACTTAAATGTTGTTGGTATTATTTTTATTTGTACATGAAAATAACAGTTTTGTACTTTGAAGTATAAGTCTATCAGTTTATTCTAAGTAACAAGTATTGATTCCACTATTTTTGAAATGTGATATAAATAATCTGAAAAAAACTTTTTAGATATCGTCTAGTTTATAAGGCCCCTGTTGCTGAGCTTGAATATGTTAACTTTATTGTTTAAAGAAGGTTTAACTGTATCTATCAATTAATATTGAAATTTTCAAGGTATTTCGAGACTGCTGGTTGATCATGGCCAATAATCTTGTGTTCCTTTATGTTCATGGGTTACGCTTAATTGAAGAAACTTTAAATCAATTGATTCTGCGTAGTACATTGGCGTCACCTTTGTTCGTTTGAAATTTAAATTCAACGCCACCTTGCATTATTATATTAGATTTTATCCTAATCTTAAGGCTGTAGTTAAATTTTGATACATGACCAAATCTAGCCTTCCTCCTGACAATGATACCATATCCTCCAGAGCACTTATTGAATAATTCCATGCAAGCGAATAATGCAGCCTAAAAAGTTAATTTACTTACACAATGAAGGAGGACATGCTACTGTAATACATTTTTTAATATTTAAATGTTGCTCGATTTACTCTTATGTTTGCTTTATTATTATTCTTCAACTAAGAGTTAGAGATCAGCGCCTTTTAAACCATCACAACGTATTCCATCAATGACTTTGTTCTATATTGCAAACCTATTCTCTTTAAAAAATTGAGCTAGACTGACTGCCTCAGTCCCAGAGAAGAATGATGGGTCAATGACTTTTATCGATAAGAATTAGAGGTTAAAACGAAGCGAAATGTTGGTGGCGTATATAGCTTCACAGTGTATTTTTTTAATAATTCAATAAATGGTATGATTGAAAACCATTTAACGTTTAATACGCAAGGCACGAATTCACTCAATATATAAAAAAAATTCTTACGCGATTCTCTTTCTCAATGGCAATCTAGGTTTACATATAAAAGAGAAACCGCTTAATGAAAATGCGTAAACTTTATGGCGATATTTTAAATTTGAAATAGTAAAATATAATAAGCATTTATACCGCTTATATATTGGGTGGTCAAAATTGGGTAAAAATCCATATTAATTCATTACCTAACAAAATGTAAATAAATAGTTTCTTTGTTCAATTAATTGCGAAGCACACAAAAGATGTACACATAGAAAAATCTAATTAGGAAAATATTATACGGTGATCATTGCAATAAACCGATAAATTTGACATGAAAATAATCAATCGGTCACTTAGGCCTCCGAACAACTACACATCGAATAAACCAGGCTGTTACTCGATCTATTTCACTACCATTTAATTCTTTTAAGAAATTCAGTGAAGGAAAATCTTGAGTTTACGTTTTCTTTACGAATAGAGTAAAATCAATACCACTTTTAAGATTTTTCAAATCGCCAGTTTATTTTTATGATTAATTAAACAATAATTGATTGCACACGTGTTGGTAGCAATTCTTTAAATCAAGTTTCTCAACTTAAAGCAAACACCAATCTTAATGCATTTAGCCAGTCGTCAAAATATATAAGAAAATTATAACCAGCCTCACGCACTGACACGTTTCGAACTTCTATGATCATCATCGGAGTATAAGGACAAACTGATTAGCGAGGATCAAACCGCGCTGCATATGTATGGAAATTAAAATTACATATGCGGCTCTCACCTCTTGTAGTCTCGCATAAATTGTACATGACTGGTAAGAGCTGCTGCTCAATTTCTATGCAGTCATGAAAATTAAATGTTTACAACTTTCGAGACACTTATATATAGGCAATACAATTAAGAAATAATTGATTGATCGATTTAAAAAATTGTTTGCATTATTAATGAAAGACGAGTCCTTTTTATTGTTATATAAAGCGTATAATAACAAAAAGAAGTATACATGTTTACACGTTCCAAACACGTTGTGTGTAATGGTATGTCAAATTGCCATCCATAATAAAGCACAAATATATGCTTAATTTAGAAAGCACAATGATATATATTGTCACTAATATATTAGGTCAGAATTTTGCAATGTAGGATAAATGCTGACAGTAAGTTAAGTATATATGAAAATGAAAAGTAAAGTGAACAGAATAACCGAGTGATGATTTAAGTCTAGCAGTTGGACATAAAATAACTCTGGTAGATTTTAAAAATTCTTCCTAATGTGGTTATATATTTGAAAAAAAATTAATGGAAATTAACTGCACAGAAAAATAATAATTGCTCAGTTTGGAAGCCTCACTGTGGGCATATACCAATTTTTTCTAATTTATTCATGTAAGGTAATAAATAGATCAAAATTAAATGATTTCGTTAACTGAACCATTGATATATAGGAAAAGGCCTGCTATGTAGTAGACGGAACCTAAGAACTAGTCGGCTATAGAATGATGGAACAATTCTGAGTCGTTCAACAATATAAAAATGATTATACCTTAGTTTCTAGGTGATTTCAATCAAAAAGCAGGCTGATTATGTCTATATAAAAAAACTAAATTTAATAGCAGGCGTGCCATGAGAAACTAATGAATAATTTTAGGACAATAATTAACCGGTCTATCACTTAATTACATATTCATCTAAACCAATATACACTGGTTTAACTAGGTAGTCATCTAAATATAGCCGCACTACCACTCTGTCGTTCACATCGATAGGAAGCTGAAGTGCCGTAGTGTTCAAGTAGATCTAAATGATGGATCAACTTCGTTGACCGTCCTGATTATCCGTCTTCCTCTGCATTCATTTCATAGATAAATATTTACCAGTGGCCAAGCATGTAGCATTAATAACTAATGTGCTGCTGGTCTCTTCTCAACGACGATTCGTCATGTCAACACTTAACGCGCAGTTATTCACTACACCGATGCGAATACCTAATCAATGCTAACCATAATTCTGGCATTACTTGTCTCTTATTTCGTCCATAAATCATCACATCATTTCTGGGCGGATAGATTACTAGGCCAATCCGACGCGTGCTGAAACATTTATCACCGTAATCGTGATGTTGTATGTCTTCTGGACGAAGATTAATTATCAATACAAAGCGGTCGATTATTTATTTAAGCTTTGCGAAAGATATCAGCAATGCCAAACATAAAGTTTTTGCTGCTTGTTTCTTGTGAAAGAAGATTATGCTTCAAAGAAAGCTGTCCAAAAGTAAAGATAAAATTAAATTTTATCAGATACAAGACTTGTTTCTTTCTCAATATCTTCTGAAGTAACTGCAAATTAGCACAAAATCAAATATATTAAAAAGCAATTTTAAAAATCCATTTATGTCCACTCCAAATATTATTTATAAATATACATGCGTTTGTTGTCAATCGACTTAGGAAGGCCGATCGATCAGACGATTAAATACCATAACGAAAGAACATCAACTTAAACGAAAGATTCAATTCAATGGGGTGTAGAGGTCTACATTTGCGTAAAATATTATTGAAATCGTATATTCTCCAGGCGTGGCATTAAAGTTAAATGCTATGTGCAATAACATAATTGAGTTAGTCGCAAACAAAATTCTTTTCATAAGCAAGCTACAGAAAAAGCCTGTTTGGACATTGCATCCTAAACTAGAGGTACAGCGCGCAAATTCGTGGTCTTTTTTACCTCATCTTCTCGTTTAAAGTTTCTGTTTGTTTTGCCCTTCAAAAACATTAATGTATATAACCTCTACAAATGACAAGTTGTCTGATGTATAATGACATCGTGAGAGGCTAGTTAGAACTGAAGGTTTTAAGAGATTCTAAGTAGGTTCCACATAATGTAAAGGCTAACTAGAAAATTTAAACTTTTATTTTACTTCATATTGTGTGTAGCGTGCAGCTGGGTGGCATCATCGAATCGTAGGGCCCCGCTTTGAGTACCATTCTAACAACTTATAGATAATACCCAATAGGGACAAACCCAGCCTACTGAAAGAATTGCCTTTTCTTCCTGATGTTAAGTTTAATTTATAATGAAAATATAATATTTTTCGGGTTTTTATCAAGCTCAAACTTGATTTATATAATTATAATACCACTCGCAAACAATGATAGCCTTACTGACTAAATTTTCAACTCTAAAAACTAATCCATGTTGCACAGTGTATGTTAATGAAAGAAGGATTTGAATTGGTTAGTTGTAACGATGTGTCAAAATAGATGTCACATAGACGTCATCTGAAGAAACGGCTAAAAAGTACACGATGTTGCAGCGGATAGATTTACAGGTCATGTATCATATATGCCCCGGTTAGTCATCTGTCTACGGCAAAATTCTGTACAATAATTGAAGAGATTTCAATTGGGTCAAAACCGAACTAATGGATGAAATGCATTTGCTACATCATAAACTATTTAAATTATAGTTAAAAGAAATAATATATAATTGGATTATTGTTTTTATCAAGCTCGCAAATCAGTTTTCAGTAATAGTTATCACAACCAGCGCAACCAGTGATTGTTTAACGTATTATATTTCAAATTCATTTACAAGTCCCCAAATAGCGTATTGTCTAATTTATAATGACTGATTGGTGTTGGCTGTTTGAAACTATGTGTCTAAATGCTTGTATCTGAATAAAATCGAAACAGGAAAAAACAGCATACTGGATTAAATAAATATGCTTTCTTATACAATGCCTATTTTATACCAAAAATGGTATAATATTTATATATATATATATATATATATATATATATATATATATATATATCAAGCTCGCAATCTTCCTTAAAATATTTGTTATCACCACCCGCGACATCAATTATTGTATCTTAGCTATAACTGATGTCATATTGATTACGTTCACCAGCGTAAAACAGAACCGATCCTGGCTGAATCCGAATTGTATTGTTCGATGCCTATTAAATTATCACCTATTGATCCATCATCCTGTCGTCGACCTGTGCTCATAGTCAACTTTCTATACTGCTGGCCTATTTCGTCTCTCGATGGTATTGTTAACCAAATCCGGATGTGACGACTGAACGAGACTTCAATGTATAAAAACAAAGCAAACAACTATTGATTCTAGTAATATTATTTTGGATAAAGAAAAACGAAAAATAGTGAGCTTGTATAGCCTGCACGCATAATTATTCACGAAATAATTTAGAAATAGTTTTAGAATAAAATATATAAGTTTGTCCTGTAATATTACAGTTCAAATACAATAACATTGCAATTATTATCTCTGTGACTTACTGTATCGCCATTTTTTCGTTATTCTAAATAACCTAATAATGGAGGAATTACTTAATTAAATTTACACAATATATACTTATTGTGCAAAGTTTGAACAGGAAATTTGAAACAACAGTTTATCCCCCAGATAACATGAATGATCAAAATAAAGTATATGTCTACATTAACACTGTAGCTCACAGAGAAATATAAATCGATGTTTTCAATGATCTTCCAATACTGAAGCATACAAATATGTACACATAGCAACAGCTGGAAAATTAATCTTCTAAATCGTGGGTATTCTAAAAAAAAACAAAGAATATTTACATTGCACTCAATCAGCTAGCCATCTTAACTACTATACACTGACTGGGACATGTGGTAACCGCTGTCTAACCGCACTTTCACGAACTGAATATGACTTATCCTAATGACTTACGTTCTAGTAAGTGCTAAAAATGAGAAAACACGAGATTCCTGCAAATTTAGACTGTTCTGCATTTGAATAAGTTTTGGTTTATATCTCACTAACAGTAGTAATTGATGTTCCGACAATAAATCAATGCTATTTCAATGTGTGATGGGTGATGATCGAAAAGATTACGACAATTTTGATAATGAAAATCTTGCCGAAAGTTTATTATTCTTATAAAATTTTTAAATAATATTGTTAATATTGATGTAGTTTTTTGCCACTATTCAGTAATGGTATGAATATGCCAATGGCTAAAATGTTGCTGTTTATTTTTTCTGTTTTTATTAGTGTATTTTCTCAGATAGACTTATTAAAGTCAAATGCATCATTAATGTTTAAAATAAGTATTTTCCGTCACCGGAAATATTACAATTCTGTGAGCTTTTCTAGCGACCAGTACTACTGTGTTCCCGTCATTGTTCTTTTGTGATATTAAGCAATTTTCTTTCGAATGCTTAATTCGCAATACTGGTCAGGGTAAAAATTTGTTATAAGTATTAAATAACGAAACATTTTTAGTCGTTTCATTAATACCTATTAGTTGATTTTGTGTGTATGCCTATGATAGTCTAGTAGTCAGATAAATGAAATTACCTACAGTTCATATAAGTTAATTTGCTGTGAATCGTACAAGTTTTTGTTTTTCTTGATAAAAAGCATCATGTATATGTGTATGCGTATTTGCAAATATATATATGCGATTGCATGCATTTGTGCATTCGTCTAATCCATATTTAAGTGATATTTTATTTCCATTTTGCATATCATAGGCTACTGATTTTGAACTTCCGATGCGATATGCTAAAATGTTTTCTTACTTTTCTGTTTGAGGAGTGGTTAAAATTAATGATACACTATTTTCAAATTCTAAGAAAAAAATATTTAATAACAAACGAAGTTATAATTTTATTAGAAGTCAAGCAAAATATATTTTTTAAATACCTGCTTATATACAAGATTGATTTGGGAATCCACTGAAATTAAATCAAGAAAAGAAATATTTAACTTAAAAGAGATGAAAGAATCAAACCTCGAGATTTTGAGCACAGAACTTTCAAATAGTAAGAAGGGAAATTTGCATAATTCCGAACCTGAACCTAGCTGGATTGAAGTTAATTTTTTTAGCTTGTAAATTTACATTTAATCACCATCTTTCATATTTGATCATGATATAAAATCATTGTAGTTTCACTCGAATAAAATGCACATAAATATAATTATACTTAACTGAATGCTTCTTAGTTACAGACGTACACACCGCATGCTTATCTGTCAAGACATCAATAATAATTATTAAATAAAACAGCAAGTATAAATAAGAATATTTAAACAAATTTTCATTTGTTTTGTTTCTTGTCAAAATATCTTATTATATGCTGTCCTGTGAAAAAAGGAATTCAAAAAATTCTTCAATCTCAAAAATAATACCTTTGACGGGAAAACAGCGGCATTGGTAGCATTTACAGCTATCGAATTATTAAGCTTTTTCTACAGTTCACTATTTGGTATTATGAATACTGTGCCATTTTTTTAAACAATGACATATTTTGAAAAATATTACATCTAACAAATATATTCTATGTTTTCAAGATCGAAAGATTATTTATTAAGATTAGTATTAATTCATCTGGACAATTTTATAAGTTAATGTTTTAAAAAAGTATTCCGTAATATGCAACTTTATTTATTAAGTGGTTACAAATTGTAGAAATTTTTAACATTTAGAAAACGTCAAACGCATATTATTTAATTTACATGAAAGTGTATAAATCTCCTTTTAATTAACATAGTGATTGAAGTTTTTTTACTAGTAAAAATCCCTTTCTTTATCTATAATTGAGCACTAATATATATATATATATATATATATATATATATATATATATATATATATATATATATAGCCGCTAATTCGCAGCTTGTACTTGATGAGCACAATAAGAACATTAATTCACTTGATAACAAAATTCCCCATATTTATTGTATGCAGACGTTTAAATATACTCGCTTGTTATCACATTTGACTATGATAACCAATCGTTAATATTGTTAACAGTAATTTAAACAAACGAAAACCACTGTTCTGGATAAATGACCTAAAGTACAAAAATGACCAGTATTATTTATGTAATATTAGAAACATCCCTTAACTGAAAATATTATTCTGTGCATACAAGAATAAAATTTTTCTATACATAATTCATGCTACAAACAATACAGGAAAACTGAAATTTTTGTTCTGTACATAATAAATAAAATTGCTCTGAACATCGACATTTTACATATATATATATATATATATATATATATATATATATATATATATATATATATATATATATATATATATATATAATTCAAACGCGAAGAGAATGTGAAATAAGGGAACAACCAATCAAATTTATGTGCCACCTCATGTTCAGGCTCAATGCCCGAAAATAGTTTTTCAGCATCCAGGAATATGGCTGAAATTTATTTAGCCCCAGAAATTCGTATGTGGTTACCTCATTTCTGGCATTGCATTTAGCAATTATCTTAAATGCTATGTATGGAGAACATATGTGCGAGGATCCAACAATAAGTTGCGCAAATGCTGACGTGTATTCATCATTTTTTAGACAGATATTTATGTTTCAATAATGTTTAATTGCAGCAATTAACCGTCTGGTCTATCGACCTACGTAAGTTGACGGACAACTGTTTCTATTTAATTGCTAGTAACAGCAAAAGTGTCACTTAAATAAAACTCTAATAACACCACCCTAATTTGTGAAACAAGCTAATGTGTACAATATTCGCATTACGTTAATGATATTTTTCATTTGATCAAAAACAGGAAGCAAATACGAATATTATTTTAAGTGTTAATAATGCGCATAAAAATATAAGGTTCCCGTCAGAGCATGAAGAAGACGATTTTTTCCATTTTATTTACTAATACAGAAAGATGATAATGATAAATTAAATATAACAATTTGCCATAACGTAGGCTGTTCCACACAGAATTTGCAATATAGCAGTTTAGTGCCTTCTCATTATAAATATTCAAATGTTCACGGTCTTTTTCAAGAAAAGACAGATTGGTTAGTTAAGATTCAATAGGTGGCGAATACACTAAAGCAGAAAACTATATATTGGATTGGTTCAATTCTGAACAGGGAAATCAAAATTAACAGACGTATGTGGGCCTAGAAAAGTAAGCCATTTGTTTAAACATCTTATTTAAGTAGATGCTGCTTTTCTCACACTACAGAAGAAAGTATAAGCAACATGAAAACATACATTTAATGCAAATAAGGTAAATTTTTTATTTAGGGTAACGTAAGATAATAAATTTATGCAATAACTGAAATCCTTTAGCCAAATATGAAGCTCCATGAACAAAAACTATGTCGCTTCATGTATTCAAGCATGTCAGTGTATTTAGCATGAATAAGATGTGATGCGTGCAATTGATTTTATGATCTCATAATTCACAATCTCTCCACATTTAAATATTCTTTTTAGTTTTGCATATATATATATATATATATATATATATATATATATATATATTATTTATGTGCATCATTGGCTTTCATTTGATTAAGTGCACTTTAACTAATCTGATTTTCATGATTTCATATCTTCCGGATTCGGTTTTCAATGTTGATATTTATGAACTTTGTGAGATTTTGGTACGATACATTTACATTGATTGTACTGCCCAGAAAAAGTAATTTTTTGTTTAATTATAATAGTCTATATATTTATATAAATATATCTGTATAAATATATATGGAAAGTGTGTGAACGATGGGAAAAACCAATCAATTGTGTGCATCACCTTTAGTTCATGCTCAATAAGCGAAAATACTTCTCCTGTTTGCGTAAATTCGGCTGCAGTCTGTTTATCCTTAACATTTCGTATGTACCTAAATCCTTTCTTTTATTACATTTAGTAATTAACATAAATGCTACATTTTAATAATATACGTGTGAGGTTTCAGCGATGTGTTACGCAATTTCCGACGAGTATTCTTGATTTAATTTAAAACATGAACTATATTTGCAATATTTTCTAATTCGAGTTATTAACCGTCTGATTGATCGGCCTACATATATATATATATATATATATATATATATATATATATATATATATACTCATTTGTAAATATTTGTGACAATAATGCGAAAGAAGTTATTCTTGAACCCGATCAAATGTATTTTTATATTTGGTCATTGCAACAGTAAAATAAATTTTATTAATGCACACATTTCAAAATAATTAAATAATTATGCTTTCTGAATTAATTAAATCTGCAGTTATTGAAACCAAGACGAGAACATTCTTCTCAACGCGTGATGATGCCAGACAACATGTCACTTTCGAAGTAAGGCTTTTTAATGTTCTTATTGTTTTGACTCTGATAGAAATTTATTTTGAAATTTTCTTAGTTAACTAAATGTAGGATTACTTTCCCAGGTGCGTAATTTTTCTGGAAATTAAATTTGATTAACACGAAAATTTTAATTTTATTACATTATTTCGAAGAACGCACGGATGAAAAAGTTCTGAACTAAAGTATTATACGAATAAGACAAAAGTTTTATTTATAAATATCAAAGCCAATTCTGTATAATTTTTAAAATTTCATTGATCTTCAAAGTAATATTTTGAATTCATCTCAATTTTTATTCATTGACGTTAAGAACGGGTTTATTCTTTCTGATCACAAAATTTTTAATTTTAGCATCATCGAAAACCGAATCATACGATGAAGCCTGCTCCATTTAAACGAAGACTTAACGGCAAATAGCTGCACAATTTAAACAGTTTGCGTACACAAATTATCCATATGTGTCTCTACATACCGATTTAAATCTGCTAGAATTTTCTGTTCGAAATCTAAAATATAAAAAGTCAATTTGCACGTGAATTCATGTTCCTAATTATATTTCAACTCATCCATAAACTTATGAGCAAAACTAAATTGTAAAAAAATGTCTTTAAAGTTAATGTTTCCAAGTTCTGCACAATTAACCATCACGTTTATTTTATAGTAGGTCAGTCTCAGTTTATTAAATTGCAAATTAAGTAGAAAACTTTTTGATCCATTTAAATATTTTTAAACGTATTACTTTGCATAAGTAAAGAATATCGACATAAATATATATTTAGGTAAACCTTTTCAAGTAAACTACGACTAGAAGGATAAATAAAATTCATCATTAAAAAATCGTATAATTTCATTTCCACATACGTTTTGTGCAAAAGGTTTAGTTCTTGCAACCAATAGCGTATTACTATTATGTTTTTCATCGATTTAAACTACGAAAACCACAAAATTTTATACATTTGTCGGCTAAACGCGACAATTTAAGTATTTTAGAAATAATAGGTCTTTATTATAATTGCTATTAATAATGTTCTTCAATTCCTGTTGTTTTACCGTTAAACGCGGATGATTATGATTAAGATATCTAACCGTTGCGTTTCACTCCTTATGACTTACACACAAAGATATATATATATATATATATATATATATATATATATATATATGATTATATTTTACAAATAGTGCATTCTTGGTTGATAAGACATTGATTTGTACATAACGCAAATGACAATAGGTTCATTATTTTCGTCACACTCAATAAAGTTAATTATTGTTTGTTACTATGAATTAAAAATCGAATAAAATATTTGGATAAATTCATCGGGTTAACTAACCTGTTTGGTGTTTAATGGACACGAATCGAGTACTAGTCAGAATTACCGTAGCCTGTATTTCGAGCAAGCGTTATTTGCTTTAAGATCTTAAAATTCACTTGCTTTGATAACTAAGCCGTCCATTAAAAGCAGTTTACAACTAAATTACAATTTACGCAATATGCTAAGTCTTGCCTTATAGCTGAGCTAGTTTGGTAATATTAATTAATCACAATTTGGCTACAGATAATAAAACTAATTTTATACGTCATCGAAAACCCACATTATAATAAATGATGAGATCCAGAGAAGGATAAAATCAGCCCTGTTGATGAATTTAATTTGTTAATAATGCACGGTTCTGTTTCAAGTGAAACCATATATGTCATAAACTAGTGACATTATAATGGAATATACAGTTCTTTTTTAATATAAATATATAATTACATAGTAAGAAAATAGAATTCCTCAACAAGAAAAGTTTAATAATTTTTTGAAAACTTTTAAGTGGTCACTAGATTGACCGAGGTGGAAATTTGAATGCATATTTTTTTATTAATGCATGGGATTTTTGCAATCAGTTATGTCTGTTCTGCTTACTCTTTGTAATTGCTCAATAATGGTGATAATGATCTATTTGGTGCACTAAATTATATAATAATGACACTACACATCCACACACTTATATATATATATATATATATATATATATATATATATGTATATATTCCGCAAAAGTAACATGTTTCATATATAGAATGAAATGTTATCATTGAAATTTTTATGTTTATATAAATATAAATATTTTGCATGTACTTACCAAAACATTTTGATACTCGATAATAATTAATTCATTAATTCAGTAATTAATTGTGGCGTAAGTACCTGCAATATTATTATCCATCTGCATCTCATTTGGCGTTATACTTTCAGATTCGATCACTTAAAGTGATTAACGATTTTCGTTCGAACGGGCAACTACATCACTTATACATGGTATTTTAAAACTGGGGTAAAATATTACATTATTTATGCGGCTACCGTATGTGTTTATGTGACTAACCAAACTCAAACAGACCGATTAAATATTGCACTCGTTTAATAGAATTTCTTTTAAATATTAATTTTTACATATTGGAAATATTTTGTCGTTGCACATTGATTTTCCTGGATGGTTGATATATATTTTACAAACATTACGATATATATGGCAGTTTCAATACATTACCATTCTAACTTTATTTTTTTTGATTCTGTACAGGTCAAAACAAGATTTATCACAGGAAGCATTCTCAAATGCTAATATAATTTCAGGATCAAATCGTTCGTCAGTTCCAAATTCAGAAGACGGCGCTGCATCAGCTGAATTACCGTCAAGTCGAACGGGCAAGTCTGGTAATTCACACCTTTTTTAAATCGTTAATATTATTCATGTGTGCGTCAAAGTGAATTAAGCAATGGGTGAGGCGACATTCATTCAGTAATCAACAAGCTGAACGGGTCTATTCTGCATATCGGTTTGTAGATTTTAAACAGGATTCACTTTTATTCATTTTAATGCATGAAGTGCGAGATTTACGAATGAGATTAAAAGAAATACCTAAAAACTAGACTAATTAAGATTTAAGGATCATTTATAAAAGAATTTGTGCCTCAAACTATGTGTTGCTAAATTACAGTCACTTGGCTGTTTTAAGTTACACAAATACTTTGTGAATAAATTCGGCTGTCTTTCGTTGATCTATTTGGTGAAAAATTCGCGTCAATTATTATTTGCATTCACTTATTCAATATCTTCTTAATCCGTGTAAAGGACAATTGATTTACCGATTAATTTCACATTAAAATAGGTGTTTAAGTTATATGGTACACAAATATTACATACCAGTCTATTTTGAAAAATTGAAATTATTTGCTTGATTGCCTGGATGGACTTTCTTCAAGGTTATAGAAAGGATAAGTTATGGACATTTTCTCCAGTCATAAAGAAGGATGGTCCAAGAATTATTTCAATTAATTACTCAACATTTTAACAGATAAACTGTCAATATGGAGCATTTGAATTGGGAAATACATGATATACAAAAAATTAAAATGCTAGATTGTAACACAGAGTTTAAATTTATATTTTTTCAGAAAATCTTTTTTGACGGCAGAATCTATATATAAAAAAACTTTAGTCTAATATGGTCAAGTAAGTGACTTCTAAACTATTAAAATTTAATTCTATTGGAAGACTAAAAACAAGTGATATCATTAGGACATTAGCGATCACGAATAAAGGTCAATTTCATTATTTATTTCAAGAGGTTCTATAAAAACTTTTTTGTATTTTTTTCTGAACGTTAAACCACGATTAGACTATAATATTTTAAAAAAGACGTCAGAACAATTCAGTTTTGGGATAGAGAAAGCGTATAGTATGGCATAAATTATTCAGAACAAACCAAGCAATCTCACTAAAGGAATGCCGCAATAGTTCTAGATATTGTGCCTAAAACTTATAATTAATTTTGTCACATATTATACATTCTCAAAGCTAAAAATAAATTTGAACCAAACCTAGTGCAAACTCGTATAAAATCAGCAAACCTAGAGCTTTGCTTTAAATTCTAAAGTAATTTAGACATAAGCAGCTAGAATTTGTAGTTTACAGAAGGTGAATGAATCCGTTGGAACTAACTAACTTCCGCTATTCAATCTGACAAAGACAATGTCTAGTATTTAAATAGTTATATCTATCGATATTTTGTTTCTTAAGATACGCATCCTGGACTGTAAAACCATTGAATTGCCTTGTAATCACTATGATTAGAATGATTATTTATTGGCTATTCTGAAAATTGATTTCATAAAGCAGTAACCGTGTCCAAATTCATTTTATTGGTTACCATTCCATGCTAATTTTTTTATTCTTAATGCAAAATCCTTTTATGGCGTCTACTTGAAGAAGTTTATATGTTATATCTTGAAACTCTAAAAATACAGCCATTTACTGTAAACTAGTGTAAAACATACTTTTAATCTGTGGTATTAGGGCAAAAATCAAAGATATTGTTGAAATGCCCTTTGAGCAAACTATTCTTCCAATATTTTTAAAGGCAGGTAAGGTAAAACAAATGCGCATTGCAGAAGTAGTTAATGGGATATTTTCGCGACCATAATTTCTACATTAAAATTAATTCGGTTATGAACTGAATGCTACTCCATTAATTATGTGCTTATATGTGTGCATATTCGTGTGTTATTCAGCTGAATTTTCACAAGTAGCTATAGTAACCTAAACTCCTGATCATTTGTGTCAGTATAAAATAAGTATAGTACAGTGTTGAAAAGGCATTCCGTCCATTAGACCGGTTTCATCCTTATTGGGAATCCATCATGTACAGTCCAGAATTTGCCGCGGACAATGCTCGACCCTGGGAATGTCTGCAACAGAATCTGGTGCTCTAACCATTGAGCTACCCTGCTTCACAATACCCACAATTTTCATTTTTTATACTAACTAATGTTTCATGTTGAGCCTTTCCTCTGGGTGGAGTATAAATGACACTTTTAGACGCAATGTTCCATCTAACCCTCCCTAATCTTACGTTATAGATCAGACACTACGCTGCATGTGTAAGTGGTAATGAATTTTACATTTATATAATTAAATGAACATTGGTTGCGCGGACAATGATAACACTTACTATAATCAGGATTGCGTTCTTGATTTAAGTAACTGACACTTTATGTACATACATTTGTCAATATAAATTAAGAACCGTTGTGTTCAAATGGTAATTAATCCAGTAGATCGGTTTCGTCCTTATTACGAACCTTTCACGTACTGTCTTAAATTTGCCGCAAACAGGACTCGAGCCTGGGCACGTCTGCTACGGAATCCGGTGCTCTGACCACTAAGCCAATCTACAGCACACTACAAACCAATTTAGATTATATTCTGTCTAAGATTTCTTGTTTAGACTTTTCTTTGAGTGGAGCTTATATGGCACACATTTAGAACCAAAGTTCTAACTAACTATCCAAAAATTTGACGTGTTTAAGTAGAAATAACACCACATGGGAAAGTGGTATTGAAATGAACTTTAATACAATTAAACGAACATTGGTTGCGCGGGCGGTGATAACAATTACCATAATACATCTTGTGATCATGATCTAAAATCCTGGCCCATTATTCACTTGCATCTGTTAGTATAAACAAAGAATGCGAAACAGCACGTGATGAATTTGCTATAAGGAAACCGGTCCTTTGGATAAATTACCTTTTCAACACCGTACTGTTGTCGCCTGACAAGTACATTTAAACATAATCAACCAAAAGTTTAAATATATGCTCTTCCTTCTAGATAGTTGCAACTGAAGTTTGTGGTTTAATTGCAATCGAATCATAAACTCAGAAAAACAACACTTGGTTAATTTTCTATCAAAACTATGTCAAAATTACAATTTGAAATACTAATTTAAAACAGTTTTCGAAAGGTACCCAACATTACTAGTAAATCTGGCATGAGATAGCAGAATAGCTTATACTTGACCAAATTCAACCTCTTGAAATAACCAATATGTCAAAAAAAATATGAAGCATTTAGGCTTACGCAAATAAAATTAAATTTCAATATCGTGAATATTGATCTCATGAATATTAGCAAAAGCTCAATCTTGTGAAGGAGGAATACTTAAGGAGAAATTCTAAATATATTTGACGAAAACGTTAAAATTGCGAAACTGGATTTATCAAAATTACCTGATCTGTGATAGTCACATCACATATTTGGTAGCGTATAGACTGACGGTAGTATACAATGTTGTTGGACCGGTTAAATACAACGGGATTGGTTTTTATTTATAGATTTAAAGAATTGATTTTACCACCCACGCAATCATCAATTGCTTAACATATAGATCAGTCACATCTTCCAATAAATATAACGTTAAATGTAAATTTGTAATGCTTTTCTGAACATGAGCATAATTTAATTGTCAGGAAAGCCGAAATACTTGACCTTCGACGTTAAATGGCCGAATCGTCGTTCCTGGTGTCCGTTTTGTAGCTATTTAACTGTGATTTTATCTATAATTTAACCAAATGGTTTAGATAAAATATTTTTATGCACGAACAAAGATTGCAAAATGTTCGTACTGGGATAAAAACGGATTCTTAGCCCATAAGAATATAGAAATTTATATTTCAAAAACTTTTGGTGTAATTTATACAATCTTCGTTATATATAAGCCATACAACCTTCTAAACACACAGGGGAATAATAATTGAAATATTTTTTGAAATATAATATTTATTTAAGAATCCTTTATCATAACTTTAGAATAGTAAAACATTTTTCTGCGGCACTGTCATTATTTGCATTTTAATTATTTTTTTCCATTTGTTTACATTCTTCCAGCGCCACGTGTGGTAAATACACCTAGACGCTGGAAGCTAGGGCCATTTTTAGGTCGTGGGTCATTTGGTTTAGTGTACAAATGTCTCGATCTTGATACGGGTGGTGAATTTGCTCTTAAACTCGTCCAGATGACCGTTAGTGGCCGTGAAAGCGATCCAGTAATTGAGCACAGGCGGTCTAACAGTGACGGCTCACCAAAAACTATTATAACTGGCCTAGAGCATGGCTTGAGTGTAGAGTCCGAAACAAACAGCATTGTTGCCAAGGAGGCCAACTGCCTAGAAAACGAAATTCGTCTCTACAGGGAAATGAAACATCATGAACGCATTGTGCAATATTTTGGAGCAGATAGAAATCATTCGTCTTTGTACATTTTCATGGAATTCATGCCGGGTGTAAGTTTGTAATCATGTCTATTATTCATTAAATTAGCTTGGTCTAATGCGTAGCTTCGCAGATTTTGCTTCGTAATCTTAATTTAATTTTAATTTAAATCATTCATTTCTGATTTACACTATTTATCTAGCTGGTTTTCAAATTAATTCTAGCTTCATTGTCTGTGTTAAAGTCGTTAATCCTCAATGTTAATAAACTAACGGTGTAAAACGAACAATGCAAAAGCATATTTTCTATATTCCGTCAAATTTTGTCAAGCCAAATGGCGTTTTCGCTCCAGTAGACGAGGAATCCAGCAGGATATGTCGATATACAATATATGATTTCTAACAATTCTTCATTAAATAAGTAACTGTGACAGTTTTGGACGCTACTCTGTTTACTCATTTATATATATATATATATATATATATATATATCATATATATCATATATATATTTATATATGTATATCATATAAATATATATATATATATATATATATATATATATATCATAAATATTGCTGCCGAGTGGTTACATGATACCAAAACATTGGATGTCATGTTATGGTAAAAATTAACAATAATGAAAATTGTAACATCTTCTGAAAACCTCTTACTCCAGCAATTCCATACACTGTGGCCTAGAGTTTACTACAAATCATTAATAGAATTTCATAATTATTGCAACAATCATTGCCTCAGCATGTAATGCAGATGCTCTAAACTAATGTAAAAAGATGAATACCTTAGACATTTACTAAAAAGGGGGAGGGCCGATTTCTAATTAGTAATCTTAGGTATTATACTACTAGAAAAAACGTCGTACTGGGCGAAAACATGATTTCTTTACAGCATGTAATGTAAAGTAGGAAAATGATTATTATTTTTGCACATATGTGTTCCAAAATTTGCAAGCTCACATAATATTTACATATGTTAATTTAAAGCACAGTTATTATAGGACACTTGCAACAATAACACACAGCAGATATTCCTTGAATCAAGGCGGCGAGATCGTGGCAAACCAAAATTCCATTTCACTTACGTAGTCGTAAATCACGGAATTAATCAAACCATAATGCAAAAATAACTAAAGTTGTTTAAATTGCAATTAGTACATAAAATGCAGAATATCAGACAGTATTTTTGTTGTAAGGCTGCTTAATGTAAACTAGATTCATTAAAATTCTAGGTCCGCAAATCAAATTTAAATAAAATTTACCACCACCCTCGCTGCACTAAGATTAGAAAAAGCGCCTCATGGCATAAACATTTTGCAGCCTATATTTGCAATCCGGCACAATTCATATGAGACTGAAAGTAGAGAGAAACGCATCTTTAATGTTCCTTAAATTATAAACTCTGTGGGGTTTTAAATTTGAGCCTACTTTTCTTCAGGCTCTAATGGTGAAAATGGAAGGATCAAACGTCTCAATACCTGCGAATGACTATGATTTATCAGAATGATAGATAAAGTTTTATTTCTTGCATATTAATTTCGCAAATTAATTTGAAGAATTATTGGCAACCTTGACATACTTAATGATAGCATAAGAGCCAGCAGTGTTTAAATAAACAATATCTATGATAATTACTGTCAATTTTCAAAATTAAGCAATTAAAAGTCATATGGTTATTCTGAGGAAATTTGCACATCGCAGTTAAAGTATCCAACATCGGATGGAGTTGTGTTATTTATTTAGTTCGCTCTCTCACATATTAATGCAAGAATATTTTTTGAACGTTTACAATTAATGAAGCAAACTTTTAAAAAATCCAAATATTTTCGGATAAGAATGATATATAAAATTTGTTTATTTAATTAACGCTACTCGGCATGAGATTACGCTTTAAATATCATGATCAGTCGAACGGAACTTTTTCTGAAAAACATATGCATCGTTTATGTAATTATATGGTACTCATTTTTACTGTTATTTGTCCTATTAATGCATACTTTAACCTTATTGAAGGGGTCGGTAAAAGATCAATTGCGTCAATATGGACCATTGGAAGAGCCAGTCGTTGCGAAATACACTATGCAAATCCTGCAGGGACTAGCCTTCCTTCATAGCAATAACATCATTCATAGAGACATTAAAGGTAGGCCATACATATTATATACGCATATATTTAAAATATTTCGTAATTAGCATGTTAAAAGCTTTCATTTTTTTACCAACTAGTGTCTTTTGGGCTTAACTGAGCGTATGCAATTTTCTATCATTTTTAAACATCGGAATATATTCAATCTAATTTAATAGCATAAGTAAAATAGAGAACAATGGTTTTTATTCACGGAATTGAATATCAAATTTTACATTAAGTATATCATGGGTTTGAAATGTACTATTCCAATAAACCAGTAATACCGAAATACTTCTGCATAACTGTATAGATTTCACCTATTATATTTGCCAATGCACTTATACAGCTATTGTGTTTTAAACATTGTTTATCATATTAATTATATTAAATTTTATATTTCATGTAAGTTATAAATGACAATATATATATATATATATATATATATATATATATATATATATATTCTAGATTTTCATTTGATTAATTGTGTGTGTACGAGTGCTATTTTTCCGAGTGTAGTCCTTGTTTCTACTTTTTGCGTATTTTCTTTATTCTTCACTTGGTAACAGCGCAATTGTGGATTGCAGTGTTGAACGCTTATATTATTTGAAAATTTCTGTCACCGTATGTGCATCTGTTTTTTCCTCTTCAGTATGTTGCCATTCCGATTGAATGATTATTGATTCTAGTAGAGGGCCCGTTCGGTCTTGCCTGGATACTAGTAAATTGTTGTTAAATTTTGTTATTCGAGGCCAGTCGATTAGAATATCATGCTGATAAACTTTTGAATATTTAGGTCGGGTGCTTTTTGTTTTATATAAAGGGCTACATAAATAAATAATAATTTTTCTGATTTTGCTTTATGCAGAATTGAGAAATTGGTCGAATTGACTAGGTGCCTCAATATATGATTGGAAATAGCTGATTTTCCTGACGGTGACAAGCTTTTGTTAATAAATTTCGGTAGTAAATTTTGCTGGATTCTGTTTATCAATTACTTCTTCGTACAAGTATCCAAGTATGTATTAGTTGTTCCGAACCTGGTAACAAATTAGTTCAGTTGTGACCAGGAGGATAAACCAAAGGCAGCATGAACGGAAAGTATAATCTCATGCACATTCGTTTCGTGCTTACTGGCGACTCATCAATAGGAGCCGGTATTACGCCCTTTAACCACTATATATTTGGTAGAAGAATGTGGAATAATAGCACGGTACAATCTCCTAGACGAATGTCTAAACCTGTAATAGTGAAGCTAACATCATCTAAAGTCAACGACAATGCGACTTCAATGCTAACTCACACTATATAATATATATACCGAGTCTGTAAAGGATACTAACACTATAGCTATTGTGTTAGTAACCGATACCAACATTATTGTACCGAAAAGGTACATGGCACTAACACTATGGTTACCGAGTCGTTACATACATACATCAATTTATGCTATAGTTCACCGAAATTGAGAATTACAACAATTACTGTACACCTGTTACTCCAGTAAATCATTACACTCTGGCCTTGATCGATATCAGTTTTCACATTTCGCGGTAAGCATGACATCATTCAAATCAATATATTACAGTTAAATACAGTTTGTTGCGAAGAACTAATATATATGCAAGTATGTATTAGGTGTTGCGAAACTAGCAACAAATTAGTTCAGTTGTGACCCGAAGGATAAACCAAAGGCAGCATGGACAAAAAGTATAATCTCAAGCACATTCGTTTCGTGCTTACCGGTATCGGTTACTAACACAATAACCATAGTGTTAGTATCCTTTACAGACTCGGTATATATATTATATAGTGTGAGTTAGCGTTGAAGTCGCATTGTCGTAGACTTTATATGATGTTAGCTTCACTATTGCAGGTTTACACATTCGTCCAGGAGAGTGTACCATCCTATTATGCCACATTCTTCTACCAAATATATAGTGGTTAAAGGGCGTAATACCGGCTCCTACTGATGAGTCGCCAGTAAGCACGAAACGAATGTGCATGAGATTATACTTTCCGTTAATGCTGCCTTTGGTTTATCCTTCTGGGCACAACTGAATTATTTGTTACTAGGTTTGCAACACCTAATACATAGTTGCATACAAATTAGGTCTTCGTAACAAACAATATTTAACTGTAATATATTGAATTGAACGATGTCATGCTTACAGCGAAATGTGATAACTGATATCGTTCAAGGCCAGAGTGTATAGATTTACTGGAGTAACATGTGTTCAGAAATTGTTGTAATTCTCAATTTCGGTGAACTATAACATAAATTGATATCCATCAGGTTGGTATCATGTAACGAATCGGCAACCATAGTGTTAGTAGCATGTACCTTTTCGGTAAAATAATGTTGGTATCGGTTACTAACGCAATAGCCATAGTGTTAGTATCCTTTACAGACTCGGTATATATATTATATAGTGTGAGTTAGCGTTGAAGTCGCATTGTCGTAGACTTATATGATGTTAGCTTCACTATTGCAGGTTTACACATTCGTCTAGGAGATTGTACCGTCCTATTATTCCACATTCTTCGACCAAATATATAGTGGTTAAAGGGCGTAATACCGGCTCCTACTGATGAGTCGCCAGTAAGCACGAAACGAATGTGCATAAGATTATACTTTCCGTTCATGCTGCCTTTGGTTTATCCTTCTGGTCACAACTGAACAAATTTGTTACTAGGTTCGCCAACACCTAATACATACTTGCATATATATTAGTTCTTCGCAACAAACAGTATTTAACTGTAATATATTGAATTGAATGATGTCATGCTTACCGCGAAATGTTATAACTGATATCGATGAAGGCCAGAGTGTATGGTTTAACTGGAGTAACAGGTGTTCGGAAATTGTTGTATTTTTCTCATTTTGGGTGAACTTTAGCATAAATTTATATCCATCAGGTTGGTATCATGTACCGACTCGGAAACCATAGTGTTAGTATCCGGTACTCATCGATTTCAAAAAAGGTATCAGTTACTAACACAATAGCCATGGTGTTATTATCCTTTATAGACTCGGTATATATATTATATAGTGTGAGTTAGCATTGAAGTCGCATTGTCGTTGACCTTAGATGATGTTAGCTTCACTATTACAGGTTTACACATTCGTCGAGGGGATTGTACCGTCCTATTATTCCACATTCTTCTACCAAATATATAGTGGTTAAAGGGCGTAATACTGGCTCTTACTGATGAGTCGCCAATAAGCACGAAACGAATGTGCATGAGATTATACTTTCCGTTCATGCTGCCTTGGTTTATCCTTCTGGTCACAACTGAACTAATTTGTTACTAGGTTCGCAAAACCTAATACATACTAGCATATATATTAGCTCTTCGCAACAAAACAGTATTTAACTGTAATATATTGAATTGAATGATGTCATGCTTACTGCAAAATGTGATAACTGATATCGATGAAGGCCAGAGTGTATGGTTTAACTGGAATAACAGGTTTTCGGAAATTTTTGTAATTCTCAATTTGGGTGAACTTTAGCATAAATTTATATCCATCAGGTTGGTATCATGTACCGACTCGGTAACCATAGTGTTAGTATCCAGTACTCATCGATTTCAAAAAAGGTATCAGTTACTAACACAATAGCCATAGTGTTAGTATGCTTTACAGACTCGGTATATATATTATATAGTGTGAGTTAGCATTGAAGTCGCATTGTCGTTGACTTTAGATTATGTTATCTTCACTATTACAGGTTTACACATTCGTCTAGGAGTTTGTACCGTCCTATTATTCCACATTCTTCTACCAAATATATAATGGTTAAAGGGCGTAATACCGGCTCCTACTGATGAGTCGCCAGTAAGCACGAAACGAATGTGCATGAGATTATACTTTTCGTTCATGCTGCCTTTGGTTTTTCCTTCTGGTCACAACTGAACTAATTTGTTACTAGGTTCGCAAAACCTAATACATACTTGCATATATATTAGTTCTTCGCAACAATCAGTATGTAACTGTAATATATTGAAATGAAAGATGTCATGCTTAACGCGAAATGTGATAACTGATATCGATCAAGGCCAGAGTGTATGGATTTACTGGAGTAACAGGTGTTCAGAAATTGTTTTAATTCTCAATTTCGGTGAACTATAGCATAAATTGATATCCATCAGGTTGGTATCATGTACCGACTCGGTAACCATAATGTTAGTACCATGTACCTTTTCGGTACAATAATGTTGGTATCGGTTACTAACACAATAGCCATAGTGTTAGTATCCTTTACAGACTCGGTATATATACTATATAGTGTGAGTTAGCATTGAAGTTGCATTTTCGTTGATTTCAGATTATGTTAGCTTCACTATTACAGGTTTACACATTCGTCTAGGAGATTGTACCGTCCCATTATTCCACATTCTTCTACCAAATATATAGTGGTTAAAGGGCGTATTACCGGCTCCTACTGATGAGTCGCCTGTAAGCACGAAACGAATGTGCATGAGATTATACTTTCCGTACATGCTGCCGTTGGTTTATCTTTCTGGTCACAGCTGAACTAATTTGTTACTAGGTTCGCAACATCTAATACATACTTGCATATCAATTAGTTTTTTGCAACAAACAGTATTTAACTGTAATATACTTCTTCGTACATCCGATATATGTGCTACCGCACAAACATTAGAATTTGTAGACTATGAATCATTTGGAGAGAATTGGCAATTGACCTTTGGCATCCAACCTCATGATACTCTGTGTACTAAATGTAATATTAAATTTAACATTCGGAAAATTCTCCTTAGTTATTCTATTCAACCGCCGTGCAATTATTGAGGTTGGTACGTCGCCTCTAAATGTTAAGTTTAGGAAAGCCTGCTTGACGGTTTCCTCTCTAGCGCGAATCTGCCGTGGTCTGATGTTGATATCAATGAATCGCTCCGGATATTTTTTTTATTAGCAAACTGTTCCTGAGGTAGCCCAGTTCTTCCCCGATCTTGTGTTTAGAGCAGACCTTCCTGATTCTGGTTGCTAGGTTGTTTATTATATATAAGCCAATATTATTAATAGCCATCGAATATGGCACAAACATATTTTAAACTTTCCTGATAGTTTATGAAATTGGCAATATACTTTCTAATGTATGCTATATGTGTGCACCAATGCAAGAAGATTTCTTTACCTGTATTTGTAATAAATAGAAGATTCAAACCTTTCGTACGTATGAAAACTGTTTTTGATAAATATGACGGCATCTGTTGTATTGCCACAATATTCCTTTCGGGTAGGATTTTAGAAGACTGTTCACAAAGCTTAGGAATAATTATTCGCGTTAGTTGGACCTATAACAGATATTTAATCTATTTTAAATTTATTCGCAAGCATATAACCCGATAAAATTTATTTTTGGCAATTAACATCTGAATTTCTATTGACCAATTTAAAATAGTAACAACTACGTTTGTAATCCTGTGCATATTGTCTTTTAATAGATTTCTTAATAACTATTATAGCTAAGAATAACAAAATAAATTATTTTAAAAGTTTGATTGCATTCTTCTTCTAGTTATGCAGTCATAGAATGTTTATAAATAAAAAACATAGATTCAATAATTAATATCCAGTCAATAACAAAAACCATATATAATCTATTTCCTTAACAAAAAATAATATTGGTTGCTAATAGCAGATTAAGCTTTAATTCTTTAATATTCTACCCATTATATTTTCATTACCTGGCTTATGTTAGCCGCCGAGGTGCTCCTGTGAGAATAAGCACGAAAAATCTGAACAAAATTAATCCTTGATTGACTGCTTAAGTCAAGTTTCGACTACCGACAGTATAATTTTAAAAGGCGTGAGGTAATATTACTCTAGAGGCGTATTGATTTAGGGTGTACGTCTTTCAAAACTTGTTATGGAATATACAACCACCGCTTGCGCAACCAATGTTCGCTTAATTATATAAATGTACATTTCAGTACAACTTCCTAATCTAGTGTGGTGTGTGTTCTGTAATGACAGATTGGGAGGGTTAGTCGGAACTTTGAGTCTTATTGGATGCCATATAAGCTCCACCTAAATGAGGAAAAGACTAACGGAGTTCCATTAGTTATTATATGACTGAAAATTGTGTGTAGTGTGTGGCACTGTGGCTCAGTATTTAAAACACCAGATTCCAAAGCAAACGTGCCCAAGTTTGAGCCTTGTTCGGACACATTATGATCAGTACGTGACGAGTTACCAATAAGGATGAAAAGAGTGAACATATGTGCGACAGGGTGGCTCAGTGGTTAGAGCACTAGAATCCCAACCAGACGTGCCTGGGTTCGAGCCCTGTCTGCTGCAAATTCTGGCAAGCACGTGATGAGTTACCAATAAGGACGAAACCGGTCTATAGGATGAATGGCCTTTTTTACACTATACAATTCTTAGTTTTTTCTGACAAAATGTAAGTACTTAATGTATCAGGTGTTTATATCCAGTTCTCAAACTTGATTATATTAATTGATATCACCGCCCTTGCAACCAATTTTGGTTAGTTATATAAACGTGTAGTACTTTTATGAAAAGCGAGCTTAAAAGAGTTTTTTTAAGAAAACGCCGATTAAGTGAACGTTTAAATATAAAAGAAGAGTTGTGGAGTTATTTCTTACGTTTTTACTGATATTAGTTCGTTTAAGTTTTGTGACTTTGCTGTTTATCTTAAGTCTACAATCTTCAATGAAATAATTCTTATTTCTCTCCGTCAAATCAGTGATTTTTAATATTAATCCTGATAATGTCTTATGGAGGTATTTCAATTTAAGCAAACTTAAGTTAACAGGCGGAATGTAACATGGACCGATAGCCTAAAATTATGTGCAAATTACGATACACATAAAGCGATATATTCGACGATGAAACTGTATCGTTCAGAGATAGAATTTCAATTTCATTCCTATGTGCATATATTTTTTTTCAAATTTTAATTTAAAATCTATTATATTTAAATATTAATCTCCTATTAATATTTATAATATATAATTTATATTATTTTTAATGTATTTGTCAGAACTTGGTAGATATTCTATGCGATAATGTAACGTGTTCTTAAATAATCTTTGAGAATTATAAACATTTCAGACAGCAACAATTAAGGTAAATTTGCGGCAAATTATATCCAGAAATAAAATTTATCCGCAAATAGGTCATATTTATTAACAGAATGGGTTTGCTAATATCAATGCAAATAAGGTGCACACGCCGCGAAATATTTAATTTGCCTTTAAAATATCTTTGTACATTATTTAATCTGAATCTGATTATTTCATCAACGGCTGTTTCTATTTTTGTAGCTCATAAAAATATGCAAATTTAGTTTGCCAATAGTGCAGAGGTCTACGCTGATATAGTGCTGGTACCATGAAAATACCACCCACCTATAGCGGAATCAGTCAACTGTGACAAATTCTCTGTAATTAAATTTATTAAAAAAGAAACAATTTTCAAACATAAATTCAGATTAAATAGAAAATGTGCGTTATGCACACTGGATGTGCGCATATTTATACCGTGTGTTGTAATGTGTTTAGCGAATCTTGTGGTATTGGTATTTAATCACCAGTTTATTCTATGCGTCATGCTGAGAAAAAGTTTTAAATTAACAAAACTATTAAACTTGAAAATTTTTCTTCGTAATTGACAATCTTAACAAAATATATACCTGTAGAGGACAAATCTTCATTTAGCAGAGCCACATATTTGAATACTGTTGATATTCTCTGTTTTTAAGATATTGGATGATGTTCTGACATTTCTATTGCATATTTCTGGATCCACTATTAAAGATTTTTTTGTACTCACACAAATTGTACAAAACAGGTTATAATTAAATAGCACAAGTAACTGACATATTAGACACATTTATTTTTATTAAAATTAATAAAATTTACCATCACCAACTACATTATTTTTTCAGAAGGAACATACAGATGCATATACATTAACATATGCAGATCTATATCATTACAACATTCTATGATTTTTTCTTGTGTATCAAATATCCGCTAGTTTCGCAGGATTTTTTAGACGAGTCATTTGGCTATGTAATACAACAACAAAAAGTGTGACAGAATAGCGAGTAAATTATAATTAAGCTTTCTATATTGTTTTGGGTAATTCTTTATTTGCTTCCATAATCTATTTAATACAGATACGTTTTACCCGTATTTCCTTTCATAAGTAATTTTTTATAATTCTAAGAATTTCAGACTGGAAGTGTTTGTTAAGCATGAAGACTTTACGCGGTTTCTTCGATTCTCTCTTTTTCTGTTCTTCTCTTGCTCACATTCCTAATTCCTCTGTTATTTCGACGCGTTTTTTTTAATTTTACTTCAGTACTTCAACTTTATTCAGGGTAGCGGGTAAAACGTAAATTGGTATTATATAAATCAAGTTTGCGATCTTATAATATGCACCGATCCTTTTGCAACAAGATAGCAAAACTACCTGTTAAATACCATACGATCGCTGTTTATTTCAAGCAAGCAAAGTTGATTTAAATCATTTTTTAACCAACCGCAAAATAAAGTATTTAAAAAAATTTTTTTACTCTAATATTGTTTCTACTTCTTAAGCCAATATAAACTATCTTACTTATCTAACCTGACAAATTTATTTTCTCCTCATTATACTAATCGTAAGTTGATTGTTGAGAGGTAGGATATACTTGAGTACAAATATACATTAAATAGTTTACTGGTTATAAAATGCAACGTAAATGCTATAAAAAGGTTTGGCAGACTTTGTAGGATATGGTATCGCTTCGGAAATATAAACTTGGTAACTATAAGTATATTTAAAAAGAATTCGGATTTATGTGTGTTCGTAATCTTAGCATTTATTACATAACCAAATGCCTCGGCTAAATACGCTGGCTCAATTTATTTAACAAGTAGGTTTACTCAAAGATCTTGCAAATTAGTAAATATCGATACACTTAGATTCAATCGTAGCTAGCTATAATAGAATATGTTAGAATGTGTTTATGAATATGCATATATATATATATATATATATATATATATATATATATATATATATATATATAATATATATATATATATATATATATATATATATATATATATTCTTTTGAAATGCGAGCTTTAATAAAATTCATTGTACCCTTCCTGTGTGCAAAAACAAAAGAAATTTTATCAGATATAAGAAAATTTTCTTTCTCATGGTCTTCTCAAATATCTACTCATGAACATCACTCCATTGGAAAGCAAAACAAGATAGCAATATGTGATGTGGAAACCAATAATTGCGTGCGTCACATCCAGTTCAAGCTCAATGCTTGTACGTGCTTCTTCTGCTTACATAAATCCGGCTGCAATTTGTTTATCCATAAGGCTTCGTATGTGGCTAGCTCCCTTTTGTTTTTGTATTTAGTAATTACTTTGAATGCTACGTCTGGAGAACATACGTGCGATGTTTCGATGATGTGTTGCGCAATAGTAGACGTGTATTCACCATTTGTTTTAAAACAAGCGTTCAAGTTGCAATGTTCTCTCATTCGAGTAATTAACCTTCTGGTCGATCTGCCTACGTAAGTTGATCGACAACTTGCGCATGTATATTGGTAAATAATATTTGATATCGACATTAACCGCTGTTTCTCTTTGATTGCTGGTAAAGGCAAGTGTGTTACCCTAAATAACACTCGTAGTTTGGCTGCATTAAATGTGCGTGTCAATGCTGCTTCAACTTTCTTTTGTGCTATTCAGGATACTGCATCCCCCTTAAATGGGATGTTTAGGTAGACGGTTTTCTTTTCTGGCCCATAGTACGTCTGTTTCTGGTTAACTCCCTTTTTAATAATTGATTCAATTAATTGTCTGGGATAGCCATTAGACATTAAATCGTTAATTGCTTTATTATACTCATTTCTTTAGAATCTTGACTAACCAACCTGTCAATTCTTGAAAAGCAACCACGAACTGTTGATAATTTATATTGAAATGGCATAAAACTGCTGTAATGCAAATACTGTGCAGACCATGTTGGTTTATGGTAAATTGTTCTGTTTAATTAACCATTAGTTTCTTTCTTTAATAGTACATCTAGGAAAGGCAGACAGTCATCTTTCTCGTGCTCTGACGTGAAGCCGATATTCTTATGTGCTTTGTTGAAACTTTGAAGCAATGTTCGTGATTGCGACCTGTTCTTAAGTACAAGAAATATATCATCCACGTACCGTTTATATTGAGCACATTTACTTATGTTACTCTTTAATGATGTAGTTTCTAGGTGCCCTAGAAAAATCTCAGCCAACACTGGAGATAAGGGGCTTTCCATTGCGACACCATCAGTCTCTTTGTAGATGTTTCCATTAAAACGAAATCGTACGTCTTTCGTGCATAATAAGATAAGCTTGCGTAGAGTTTGACCTGGCACCGGCGATGGTAATATATCGTGTTCTACCGCTTTGACTATAATGTCAATGGTTTCATCAATTGGAACATTTGTAAACATCAAAAGATACCATAATCTTGTTTTTAACATTTATATCTTGAATTTTGTTTACAAACTCAAACGAATCGGCAACCGAATGATTACCTAGTAGTTTACGTAATGGTTCAAGTAAACGAACTAGCCATTTAGCTAGTGCATGAAACGGAGAATTTACCATTGATAAAATTGGCCTCATAGGACAACCTCATTTGTGTGTTTTTGGTAATCCGTACATTATTGGTGTAGATGATCCAACTGGCTTGAGCTTCTTTGCAGTGGCCTCATCAATAAAACCGGCATCTGTCAAAATCTTAATTTCATTTATTACTTTGCGCTCCATCTTGTCTATTTCATCTGATTTATCGTCTAGACGTGTGAATTTTGTATTGTCATTTAACGTTTTCCATCTTCTGTACGTTATCAGATTTGTCCATTATAACTGCGCTCTTTCCTTTATCAGTGCGTAATATTTTGATGTCTGCATTTCTCCAGTGTTGGCTGAGATTTTTCTAGGGCACCTAGAAAATACATCATTAAAGAGTGACATAAGTAAATTTGCTCAATATATACGGTACGTGGATGATATATTTCTTGTACTTAAGAACAGGTCGCAATCACGAACATTGCTTCAAAGTTTCAACAAAGCACATAAGAATATAGGCTTCACGTCAGAGCACGAGAAAGATGACTGTCTGCCTTTCCTAGATGTACTATTAAAGAAAGAAACTAATGGTAAATTAAACAGAACAATTTACCATAAACCAACATGGTCTGCACAGTATTTGCATTACAGCAGTTTTGTGCCATTTTAATATAAATTATCAACAGTTCGTGGTTGCTTTTCAAGAATTGACAGGTTGGTTAGTCAAGATTCTAAAGAAAATGAATATAATAAAGCAATTAACGATTTAATGTCTAATGGCTATCCCAGACAATTAATTGAATCAATTATTAAAAGGGGAGTTAACCAGAAACAGACGTATTATGGGCCAGAAAAGAAAACCGTCTACCTAAACATCCCATTTAAGGGGGATGCAGTTTCCCGAATGGCACAAAAGAAAGTTGAAGCAGCATTGACACGCACATTTAATGAAGCCAAACTACGAGTGTTATTTAGGGTAACACACTTGCCTTTACCAGCAATCAAAGAGAAACAGCCGTTAATGGCGATATCAAATATTATTTACCAATATACATGCGCAAGTTGTCGATCAACTTACGTAGGCCGATCGACCAGACGGTTAATTACTCGAATGAGAGAACATTGCAACTTGAACGCCTGTTTTAAATCAAATGGTGAATACACGTCTGCTATTGCGCAACACATCATCGAAACATCGCACGTATGTTCTCCAGACGTAGCATTCAAAGTAATTACTAAATGCAAAAACAAAAGGGAGCTAGCCACATACGAAGCCTTATGGATAAACAAATTGCAGCCGGATTTATGTTAGCAGCAGAAGCACGTACAAGCATTGAGCTTGAACTGGATGTGACGCACGCAATTTGATTGGTTTCTATTTTTCACACTCTCTTTGTTCACATATTTCTATCTTGTTTTGCTTTCCAATTTGTATATAAAGATATGTTCATGAGTAGATATTTGAGAAGACCATGAGAAAGAAAATTTTCTTATATCTGATAAAATTTCTTTTTGTTTTTGCACACAGGAAGGGTACAATGAATATATATATATATATATATATATATATATATATATATATATATATATATATATATATATATATGTTTGTGTGTGTGTATTTTTTAACCAGTGCAATAATTTGGTTATTTATTGATTTTACTTTTTGTTTTTCTAGACATTAAAATGTACAGACGCATCAGATATAAATTTTTTTTATCATTTAGTTTTCAGAAATAAGAAAGATTAAAGAAGACGAATGATGGGCTTCCCTCATAATATATTTAAATTGTAAAGTTTCATATAGTTTTTTATTGTATTTTTTATTTGTGCGTATGTTAAGCTGCTAATATTCTGCGTGACACGGATGGAAATATAAAACTAAGTGATTTTGGTTCAGCTCGAAGATTGCAAACCATTATAACACATGTTTCGGCTAGAACATTTTGCGGAACACCATTTTGGATGGCCCCGGAAGTTATTCGAGGCGAATCATATGGGTTTGCATCAGATATATGGTCGCTCGCCGCAACTGTTGTTGAAATGTTCACAAGTAAGTAATAAATATGTCAAGAATTTGCTGTAAAAATGCTATAATTGTAATTCAAAATGTATAAAGATCAGATTATATATATATATATATATATATATATATATATATATATATATATACGTGCAAAATTATTAGAACGAATAAGATTATTTAAAATATGCCTTCAATCAGGTGTTTTGTTTAAATTTCTCCAGAAACCATGTCGTAGAAACAATCAAATGTCTAAAAACTTTTTACAAAAACGGCTTTGTTAAAAAAGATTGATGACAGAAATTCCTTAATAAAGGACAATGAGATGAAACTAAAACTGCGTAGACATCGAATGGAGGCACTCTACAAATATCCAAATCTAATTCTTTTAGAGTATCAAAAGAGCACTATCAATTGGAGCAAAATACGAAGCTTTTTTACAATTTTTGAATAGTCGCTGAGTCAAAAATATGCAGACTTCATTAGAAACTTCTATAAAAGCCTAACAAATGTAGTCAACTCAGATGGATTTTACGCAAAAATATTGAGTTCAATACAGCAATAGCGGAAGAGCGTTAGAGGATATAGAATTCTAACTAAAAGATACGTAGACGAACGAAGAACTGCTGAAACTGATAGAAAAGTAATAATTGCTACACCAGACAATGAATTGAATATTGCTATTATAAAGACTAATACTTACAACTCAGTTATGATAAATTAAATTCAGAGACATTTGAGTGAGAGATGATTAAAACATTCGCAGACCAAAACCGTCTACATCCTCAAAAAATTGGAAAAACATTTTACAATAACTTTAGCATATTCCAAAGAGAAAGTATAGCTCCTGAAGTAATGCCATTAAGTGAAATCGATTGGCAAGAATACAACAAGGTTATATTTTAGCTAAAAATACACAAAGCTCCAATAGGCCTCGGAATTTTAATAATGCTTCCAATTATGTCATTGGTCATCAACTGGTAGTATCTCCACGAAAAGATCTTATGTTAACTCTTGCAGCCTATTCGAAAAATTATTACCAAATACACTGTTAAAGGTTCTTTTTAATTTAATGAAGAAGACTAACGTTGTCATTGAAAATTGGTCTCATTGGATGTAATGCTGCTATTAATAAAATACATTATCAAACAGAATGATGCTCCTCTGCGACTTAATCCATGGTCCATTTTGAGTGAAGAACAGGATAGATCTTGTATTGAAATTCACAGAAAATATTTCTATATAACGATATGTACTTCCGTCAGTTTTTTGGTTTTGCCATGGGATGTATACATTTATCATCTATTAATAACGAGCCTGCAGAGAACAATTAAACAACGTACGGTATATAGAAGATATATAGACGATCTACTGTGCTTTATTCCAAAAGCTGTTAATCCCTCAAAACATATAATACAGACCAACAAAACCAACCGAAATATCAAATTTACACGGAAGGAAAACGGAGACCACATGCCGCTTTTTCACGACTGTCAAACGCTCCAATAGAACGATAGCAGCGTGACAAGGTCGATACAGTGGAAATTTGCGTTCTCGTTACAATCAATTCATAACAGTATCAATCTTGTAAAATCTTAAAAAGAAAAATTTGTAAATAACTTAGCCTGTCGAATAAGGATGGTATGTTCCGCAGACAAAGTCGACTAAGAGATAGATCATTTGAGGAAGAACCAACAAATGAACAATTAGCTGGATAAATTTATTGATGTTGACATGATAACTCGCCTGGTTTTTGTTACAGAATAAAGTAAGAGAAAGGTCAACCTGAACATACCTTTCCGAGAAGATCTTCCAGCCTCCGCAATGACTAGAAGAATAAGCCGGATCACGAGAACAATATTTTCAAGTATTCAATAGATGTAGAGTAATGTCTTTGAACGCTAAAGATCAACTGTCTTGTTTACTCAAATATATCGTTTTGTACAATTTTGAATTGTACGTGCGGCAGCAAAATCATGCTAAGAACAAAGAAGCAGTCAATCAATAGAAACCCTCAGCACCTTCCCAAATATTTAATCTGGCGAGGTGTAGCACCAACCACCAACTCAGAAATTACTGATCACACAATTCCAACTTGGCGACAAATGATCACAACTAACTTCTCAATTCTTCATAACGCTAAGCAAAATACAACTGCGGGTTTGGCAAGAAATTACCATAAATACCACAAAACCAGTACATCCAGACGATGGAGAACCAAAATGAACCTAAAAGTATAAACACGAGAAACAAATGTTCACACTTTCCTCGAACAGATGGCATTCTTAGCTCTGATAGGCAACTTGCCGATGCTAAACGAATGACTGAAAGTCTTATATTTGGAAAAAAGAGACACAAACAAACACATTTATTACTTCACCTATACAACTATCAGCACATCTGACATAAAAACTAATTTTTGATGAAGGATGCGATCTTTTTATAAACACCTGACCTATTATGCACATACATATGCCAAGTAGAAATTAAGCATTGTATAGTGTAGAAAAAGTTATTTATCCAGTAGATCGGTTTCATCTTATTTGGAACTCATCACGTGCTCTCTTGAATTTGTCACGAACAGGAATTGAACCTGGTCATGTCTGCATCGTAATTTGGAACTCTATCACTGAGCCACCCAGACGCTGCACAATTAATGTTTTTCGACTTACACTTGGTCGAATAGCATATCTTAATATGTCTCGACCGAAATTTCCAAAAGCACATTAGGTGAAATATCAGCAAGTAAACGATGCTAGAATTGGCAAAATCTATTTAAAAATTAAAGTGAGGTAAGCAAAATTTTTGAAAAATAAAACTGTTTTCCTTAGCGATCGCTGCACGCAGTAATATATTCGGATTAATTAAACATTATTTTGCTGCAAATTTTGTTTGATAGGAAGTTTTTACGTTTTTTCATACCAATTTGTTGAGTGTTATTTTAAAACAGGACCGGATATTTTTTAATACATAAATACTTACTAAAATATGTGAACAGTTTTTATTTTTATTGAGAAGTAAATCGTGAATAGTAGCCTAACAATACGAATAGCGAAGCCTTATTTGGTCAGAACTCAACTCGACTGCGATCTCTAGCACTTGATATGAAAAAATTGTAAATTAATGTACAGATTTAGGACGTCGCAACTATCAGCTTCCGTTGTGCCCAACTATTATTTTTTATTGCTTGTTTTGAGTTTTATTTTGTAAATAATATTTTTCAGCTATTGCGAAAGCCTATACAACTATTTGCCAGTTACATCCACATAAATTTTCTGTTTATTACTTTTCTTTCTTAATAAGATAATGCGACCTGAATATCGAAATTAGCAGCCATTGTATTTGTGTTGATTAACTATGTTGGACTTTTTGATTATAGAGAGCGTATCTTTTGAATTTATGTTTACTTGGTTTAGGGTTAGGGTCGAAGTGGCGTCCGGTGAATAATGGTCTTTTTGTAAATGTGTTGCACATAACTAATTTGTAAAAAACATCAACTTCAATACGTTATTCAAACAGAAAATGCAGAAAAAATATTTAACCAAAAGAGTGTTTAAGTGACGTTCTGTATGTAATTATGGTCTGCACTTACATTAACTTTGGATTAGCCCCCTGGTTAATGCCACCAATAAAATTTGTTAAAAGTCAATCATTTATCCATGTCTTATCTACTCATGTTTGTAAGTTATGCTTAGTCAGATTGGCCAGTTATTAGGATCATTATTTCTAAGCGTTATTTGATATGCTAATTATTCCAATATTAAAAGCTTTTAAATAAATTTTCCAATGCCGTTTAACGAGACAAAATTAAAATTTATATTAAAAGTCGGAAAGGTAAGAACAATACTTCAAGAAAAGAGCTATAAGTTATTTTAGACGTAATTTAATCTATACGCGGTGTTCTCGTTAGTATGTTAGTCGTCAATCTCTGCTAATAACTAACGAACGTCTATGTACGGCGGTAAGTGCGAATAACAGGAATTTGTCTAAGCTGAGGGAAGAAATGGGATTCATTTTTTTCTTGTTTATTAAATAAGAACCAATTGAAACAGCGTAAACATAGCAGAAGTGAATATATCTATAATTACATTATTTCTCTTGAGAGAGAAAGAGAAAGATAAAAGAGAGAGACTGCATAATTTTACATCGCATTATAAATGAGTATATATTAAATGAAGCCTATAAGAACTTATTACGCTTAGATCTTGTAAAAAGAAATTCTTCCTTCAAATTTTTTGTCGAAATGATAAGTGGGTTTAAGACATATTTCTGTTTTCTTAGCACAAATTGAAAATAGAAATGAAACTTATATAATTATAGTGAACATTTTGCTCATTCTTTATTCGGCATATCCACGTACTCTAGTACAAACTAAACTGTTACAGGGTAGGCCATGCCAGGTGAATACCAAGCATTTCTTTTGTATTTCCATAAAACATAATTTAGAAATAATTTTAAGTAATTTCGACAGAATATCAGATATGTTTCACACATTTTATTTAAAAAAATTCATTCATTGTTCCTTCACGACTAATAGATTTCTTTATGATTAACTCGCTTACATTTTGTTTGCTTTGGAGAATTATTAAATGTGCATGAAAAAATAGTTTAACCCTATATGCTCACCTGGTTTGTGCGTAACAGCGAATCATCTGAAGAGACCGACATCACACTTACAAACAGCCATTCATTTAGTAAAAAATATAAAATTGTTGGATGTTTTAATCTTATTCGTACATGCGGATTGAAGTACTAAATGTTTGCATCGTTGAACTTCGTTACAAAACTTGTTCCATTTCACATGGGCCACCCACGTAAATTATGTTTGTACCATTAATTAAAAAATAACACAATTCAATCAGAATTTTAGGAAAGAACCCTTTCTGAACACAGACTACTCATGTGGAGTCCTTATATGCTGGCCCAAATCTACATTAGTTATCATATTACTGTGTTAAGAATAGCTTCATTCAATAAAAAAATATTAGAGTATTATAGCATTGGTTGAGTAGATATAATGTATAGGTTTATGTGCATAATAAAAGACACTATAATGAGTCGACTTCTTTAGTTCTTCAATACGAATACGTACAGAATATTGCTTCGGTTAACATATTTGTAAATTAAGTACATGTAATCCGTACGTCTAACTGAATGAGCACAATTTTTAACTATGTGGCTTTAGCTTGAGACGATCATAATTTTCTTTGTCAGCTTTCCAGTCACGTCTGATTGTATTTAACATTGTCAAGTATGCATCCAACCGAATCATATCAATTTTTTATTTGTTAGAGTAATGTAAAGTGCGTAGTCAAGTAATCAGTCTCCGTCAAATACACAGTACATCAGTTTTGAAGCTTCATTTCGCTTATCTCAGCTGCATTTTTACCTATTTCATCACTAATTTTATGCTCTATAAAGAATGTCTGCCCAACAAATATTTTTTTAAATTAATATTTGTCATTGTATATAAATGTTAAATATACATTTTACCGACTAGTGCTCATAACTATAGACAATACAATTAAACAATAATTGATCGCGCAGGTGGCGCTAACAATTTTTTAAATCAAGTTTGCGAGCATGAAAGAAACACCAATTCCATTGTAGTTAACCAGTCTTCGAACAATTTAACAAAACTCCTGCCAGTTGAAACGCACAAACGCGTTTCGACCTTCGATGATCATCATCAGAGTACGACGGCAAACTGACTAGCGAGGATCAAACCGCAGTGATATATATATATATATATATATATATATATATATATATATGTGTGTGTGTGTGTGTGTGTCGAAAGCAAAATAAGATATGCGGCTCTAATTTCTAGAAGTCTCGCGTACATTGTAAGTGAATGGGAATGTCGGCTACACAATTTTTATGCAGTCACGAACATTAGCTGTTTGTAGCTTTCGCCACACACACACACATATATATATAGACAATACAATAAAACAATAATTGATTGCGCGTGTGGTGGTAACAATTTAAAAAAATCTAGTTTGCGAGCTTGAAGTAAGCATCATTTCCATTTTAGTCATCGAACAACTTAACAAAACTACCGCCAGTCGCAACGCACAGACGCGTTTCGACCTTCCATGATCATTATCAGAGTACGATGGCAAACTATCTGGTGAGGATCAAACCGCATTATATATATATATATATATATATATATATATATATATGGAAAGCAAAATTTGATATTGGGCTCACCTTTAGGAGTCTTGCATACATTGTATATGACTGAAAATGGCGGCTGCAGAACTTCAATACAGTCACGAACATTAGCTGTTTTCAGCTTTCGCCACCCACACCTATATAGACAATACAATTAAACAATAATTGATTGCGCGGGTGGTGGATGGGTGTTTACTTTAAGAATTGATACCACCACCTGCGCAAACAATTATTGTTAAATTATATTGCCTATATATATAAATGTGTGTTTGTGTGGCCAAAGCTACAAACAGCTTATTTTTGCGACTGCATAGCAATTGTACAGCCGACATTTCCAGTCACGTACAATGAAAACAAGACTACTAGAGGTGAAAGCCGCATACCTAATTTTGCTTTCTATATGTATGGAAGTCGGTTTGATCCTCGCTAGTCAGTTTGCCGTCGTATACTGGTGATGATCATGGAAGGTCGAAACGCGTCAGTGCGTTGCGACTGACGGTAGTTTTGTTATGTTCTTCGCAGACTGGTTAAATACAATGGGATCGGTGTTTACTTCAAGCTCGCAAACTTGATTTAAAGTTGTGTTCATACTAACTGTCTGAATTAGAATAGAAAATATATATTTTTCAAGGAAATAATTTTAAATGCAAATATAATACGTGATCTTAGCCTGTCTCTTTGTACATTAAATTCAGTCTGTTTTACAATATATAAATTTGCTTTTAGCTATACCACCATTTCATGATATGGAGCCATATGCGGCCCTCTATCGAATTGCTCATCTTGAAAAAGCCGAATATGTGATACCTCCGACGGCGAGCCAGGAAGCCCACACATTTTTAAAACAGGCGTTCATAACCGATGCGGCTAAGCGACCAACTGCAGAAAAGCTTCTACAACACAAATTTTTGAAATCATTAAATTAAAAGAACACATTTAAAATAGGTGGCGATTAATTTTCTTGATGTTGATTTGGTTTTTAAAGCGTGGCGAAGCGTTAATGATTGTTTATTATCAAAGAATCTATTGTCGACAATGGTTTAATTTATCAGGATTGAAATATAATCAATATTTATTTATTTAATAAGTATTGATGATTAAGTAATAATCAACAATCGAAATTTTTAACCAGTAAATTCAACATTGTTAAAAGACATCATATTGTTTTGATACAGCATAGGTTCCCGTTAATAGGTTTACTTTGATGCACTTATTTATGCCTAAAATCGTCCACATTTACCAGTTTGTGTGATTAAATATAGATTTTTCATGTTTTGAGACTAGTTACAATGCGAGGATGTTCGTTCATTAGAATGAAATAATTTTTTTGCGTTTGCATATGTTTGAGTCTTGTTGTTTCCTTTATCAATTGTTTGTCGATATGCACGATTTTTTTCTTTGGTGGCACTATTCATTTCTGTTTTGGTCAAATTCGAAGTTTTGATTTCAGTCTTTCTAATTATACGTTTTCTTCCTTTGGTTTTGCTAATTTTTTACAAATTTGGTTCGATTGGCCTTTCTTGGCAAAGTTACGTCAATGTCACATGAATAAAATATATGTAAGTAGTTTAACAGTGTATTTGGACATCTTAAATGGAAGCTCTAGATATTTTTATCGATTGAAGAAGGTTCACCGACGACGTTCTTGATTTTTCCCTAAATGTTTTTTTTCACATAAATTAACAAAACAAATGAATCTATCTAACAAAAGTTGTAAATATATTGTTTTTTTGCATTGAGATTCAAACTGTAATAACGTCTGTAAAAGTACTGCATTTAGAAGTTAAATAAAAATATTTTTGAAATATTTAAATAAATTATAAGTTCAAAATTTGTTATACACGTGATTTATACTTTGGATATGGGAGTTATGCTGTGCATAATTACTATTGATCTAATGCTGCTTAAACGATTTCTTACCTCACTAATTTTTTGGTTTCAATTCTAAAGAAATATGCTTTACATCGGAATTTCAGTAAGCTATGGTTTATGCATACCTTTTCCAAACAATATATGCATTTTGAACTTGAATGCAATTAATGGATTTTGCATTGTAAAAAAACAATTTTAAGCTGTACGATTAAATGTCAGAATATAAGTAAATTTGCTTCATAAGTTTAAATTTATGAATAAAATTTTATTTAGTTGGCAGCAAAGACTATCGTTTGCTGCAGATTTTTCTATTTTGCCAAGTTTTATTATTTTTTTTAAAAACAATTTATTCAGCAAAAACCTATCTCTTGGATATATAAGGTCAGAATTACACAGCTAAGAGATAATAAACATTTACAAAATAACATTAATTTTAACTATAAAATATAAGCGTGGTTTTTGTAAACAATAACATTATGTGAGTCTTAATTTATGATTGCAAATGGTTATCATGCATCAAAATACACAGTGAGTCTACAAAAATGTAAGCACACAATAATGAAATATTTTGCACTCATATGGAAAACAAGCCTCTCCTTGTTATTGTTGCTATCCACCAAATTATGCTTGCTTATTAAATTTCATAATGACTGTCATACAAAAAACTAGTTTTAACTACCCATAGGCTATTTCTTTTGAATCACATTAGAATGATCATTTATATAGTAAAATAACGAATAGAAACTTGATCATGGTAGTATATTTTTTGTCTTTTTTTATAAAAACCTCATAGTTTAAACGCATATCGAATGCTCAATTGCAACGCATAGTTAATAATTATCCAAGCAGCCATGTGTTATGAAACAAAATTTGCGGGTTTATCATCGACAAAAAAGAACCCATCTTTGAATCAGTCATATGAAAACAAATTGCCGATGTACTGTGATAGTAATTACAAAATGTAGAAACTCTCCCAAAAATATTACTGACATAAGAAATGCTATAAGCAGTTCACTGGTTAGACACATTTTGTATTGATGTTTCTTTTAAGACGGTATTATCAGTATGATATTAACCACAATTTCCTACAATTAGTAAGAGACTTTCGAAGTCAACCATTTGTCTGAAAAAGATCCTCTATGCAGATAAACATTTCAATGTATGCATTCCCTAAGTTTGGGTGTCTTTTCTTGTATGAAAATCATTGATTGCAGGATAGAATTCGTTTAATAGCTAAAATGATTTATACCACAGTTTCCTTACATGCTCAAGACTTACATATTCCATAGTAAACAATCGCGAAATTTGGAATCTAAACTTATGCTAGTTTGTGCTAGGTTTATTAATAATATTATTTATTAAAATGACATATTATTTTCAATTGCTCTGGCTCAAAATGGGTGTTTTCATTAGAAATATTGACTTCATTTTATTATAATTGTAGAGAATACCTAAATAACCAATCAAATATTTTTTTGTAATCTGATTGCGGAGTGCCAGCTTCATATTTTCTAATGCCGCGTTTTGCGTTCGCGGGTTTTAGCTTTGCACCGACAGTTTCACAATGAACCGATTGATCACAATTTTCATTTTCGTTTTGTCTTCGATCGGGCTGAGTTTGTATTCGTCGCAATGGAAATGCAGTTCATCACATCTTTGTTTACTGGCAACGTTTCGGAAGAACTGCATTTCCATTGGGACGAATACAAACTCAGCCCGATCGAAGACAAAACGAAAATGTAAATTGTTATCAATCGGATCTTTGTGAAACTGTCGGTGCAAAGCTAAAACCCGCGTACGGAAAATAACCAATCAAAGTCGGGTTTTGCGGTTCGACCTAGCGACAAAGTGTACAAATGTAAATTTCCAATGTTACTACACGCCTGATAATTATATCTACAGAATTGTGATCACTGATTGCATATAAATCAAGTAATAGAAATTCAATTCAGTACCTCAACATATAATCCACAATGTGCAATATACTCAGCAAAGCTTTAGAAATGCTGTGCATGTCGATTTAAATGTGACATCTGACTGACATTTTAAATTGTTTAACTGATGTTGCCTAATATTTTACATTTCTTAGTCTGCATAACGGGTGTTGTTTTCGCTTTACTGTAACTAATTCAAAATACTTTTTATTATTGTTGTTTTATTTATATTTAATTCATACCAATTCAAGCACCATCAAGCAGTGATTAAGGGAATTTTTTTTAATTTTAAAAAAAATTGCAGAGATGATTTTTATCGTTTGGTTGTTACTTTTAATCCCTTGCTGAAACTTCGCTAAAGATTAAGCAAACATCAAAGTATTTATCGGAAGTTTAGATTACTTGCTACTTATTATTTTTAGTCGAGTGTCACGTAATTTTTAGTGCCGTTTACCATCATTTAAATTTTAAAATATATCGATTTTTTGTCTGTTTTAGCTAATTTTTTCGTTTTGGACTGGCCATAATTTTATTTTACATATCAAACTATCATGTTCGTCTTCTTTTGATTAGGGTTCACATTTATTTAGAATTAATGTAGCATTGTTCGCAGTTTCGTTAAATTTGAGCAATATCTCATGTTTTATTTTTCCAAACCAGCTTGTAAAATAAATCATAATATGTTTCAATAATATATCCAATTTAAAGATTTTTTCGTGTTTAGAATAGCCGACATTTGTGCCACTTTTTCTTAAAACATGGTACCCATCTGCAAAGGTAGTGAGACATTTGGTCTGTCATAAGAAACGTTTATTTATCATTTTCAGCTCAAGTATCTACAAATGAATATATATATATATATATATATATAATATATATATATATACACTTATTTTTCGAACAGAAGATAAACCTAAATTTAAACGGAGAAAGATTGTGAAATGGTGGACCGTTCATTTATTGACTTTTAATTCTTCTCGTTGATATAGAAAACAAAAACATGCTGTTTTGTTTTTCTATATCTATCTTATCAGCAGTGCTGCTTAAATTGTTAACTTATTTTTTGTTATTGCATTTAGTAGTACGTTTTATGCAATATCTCGTGAGCACGCGTGCTACGCTTCTTTATTGAGTTGTGAAATTTCTTACGTGTGATCATCACTCGATTAAACATAAGCTGTAAAATCGTGCATGTTTTAAAGGACTTATTATGCGCCAGTATTTTAATCTATCAACGGGTATGAGTCTAGAATTTGAAAAACAATTTATTGAAATTATTATATTCAATATTTTTATTAATCTTTTGCATCATTTTCTGCTGATTGTCTTACACCTATAATACATAAATGTAAAGACTGCAATTGACATTTAAATGTATGATAATAAATTATGAATTGTAATAATTAATATCTATTTAATTATTTAAATAAAGATACAATCAATATTGCTTATTTCTGAAACATATTCTTGATTGTATTGCATAATTTTATTGCCATTATACACTAAATATTGCCAAATGCAGAAAGAGAATTTATTTATGAAACCATTCCATCCCGGCTGAATTCTCAGTGGGATTAGCCATAATTGCAGCTAATGTGTTTTGAACACTCAAGTAATTTGTTCACAGTCATAAAACTAACCTCCTTCAACAAAGCAGCCGCGCGTTGCATGCATATTTAAGTTGTGTACCAGCCTAAGTATTCATTCAGAATTTATTTCTGCAGCTTCTCAATAATATCTCTATCAAACTCTATTTGGAATTTTTCTGCATATCTACAATTCAGCGATCAAGAATTTAAGAAAATGTTATCCTGAAATTTTCCTACGCGACACAGTTTTTATATTATCTGAAGCTCAAGCTACATTCTTATTACAGCGGCCATCTTGTTTCCCTTATCAATGTTAATTTTTTTGATCCACACATCATTCTGTTGTTCAACGAGGCTCCGTTTTGGAATCTTTCATGATTAATTAATGTAACTATTCTGTTTTTCGTGTCAAATCTCTTTCCAGATCAAATATTCGGTGTGCAGTGCTGCGCAAAAAGTAGACATTCATTTGCCTTTTAATTTATATATATATATTTTATATATATATATATATATATATATATATATATATATACATATGCTACTCTTTCTCTCTATATATCTTTATTATTTTACATTTGCTTTCCTTCGAATAATTTCATTTCCTATTGAAGTAAATAAATATCAATATATATAACTATATATGTATATACATATATATATATACTTCTCTCTTTGTTAAACTTTATATTTAAAATGTAGGTTTATCTTAAGAGTTAGATACAGATTCTGGCGAAGAGCTAATATATATGCTATTATGTATTAGGTGTTGCGCAACTAGTAACGAATTAGTTTAAATATGACTTGTAGGATAAAACAAAGACAGCACGAATAGAAAGTATAATCTCGTGCACATTCATTTCATGGGTACTGGTGATTAATCAAGAGGAGCTGGTATTACGTTCTTTACCCACTACATATTTGTGTGAGTTATGTGGTAAAATATGACGGTACAATCTCCTTTACGAATATCTAGATCTGTCGAATTGAAGCTAACTTCATATAAAGTCATCGAAAACGCGTCTTCAAAGCCAACTCAATATGTATAATATATAACGCTTCTGTGAAGGGTACCGACATTATGGCTATTGTGTCAGTACCCGATACCAACACTATGGTACCGAAAAGGTACATGGTACTAACACTATGTATTCGGAGTCGGTATATGATACACAAACAACGTATTTCAATGTACGCCACAGTTCACCAAAATTGAGAATTACAACTATTTCTGACAACCTGTTACTCCATTAAAATCATACGTTCTGGCCTTGATCGTTATCGCATTTCGCAGTAAGCATGGCATCATTCAATCAAATATATAACAGTTAGATAATGTTTGTGGCGGAGAACTAATATATATGCAATTATGTATTATTTGCTTTGCACCTTGTAACAAATTAATTTCAATATGAACAGAAGGTTAAACCAAAGGGAGCATGAACATAAAGAATAATATCGTGAACATTTTTTATGCTTGCTGGTGATTCATCAGTGGGAGCTGATATTACTACCTTTACTCACTATATATTTGGGTGATGAATATGGTAAAATATGGTTGTACAACCTCCTATACGATTTTGTTAATCTTTCACAATATCTATATTGTTGATACCCTTTACAAGCTCAATATATATTTATATATATTAAGTTAGTTTTAAAGTCGTATTGACGAAAACTTTAAACGAAATCAGCTTCGCTACTGCAGGTTTGCACATTCATATAGGAGATTGTACCGTCATATTTTTCCCCGTCCCTCACTTTAATATATAGAAGATAAAGGGCATAATATGGACTACTCCTAATAAGTTGCCGGTAAGTACAAAACGAATGTGCACAAGATTATTACTTCTCTCATGTTTTCTTTGGTTTATACTTCCAGTCAAATTTAAGTCTAATCTTAAGTTTCTGAAAACTGGTACAATTATACAGGAATACGCATGTATGTGCCTAATTGATGTGAGATAAAAGATACATCCATCAGAATCCTACAGACCCACTAAGATAGATACATTCTTGTCATCTATGGTGCTCTCATTGGTTAATTGATCTAGAGCCTTTACAAAATATGGAACCAGATATTCATATATGAATATTTATTAATTTATATATTATTTTAAATATCTGACATATAAAATAAAAATGAAGAGACAATTGTGAACCAATCAATCAAGGCCAATAATAGGTGCACCTGGAAATGTACAGGATTCAAGATTTTACCGCCCTACGAATGTTATCAATTGTCCCACACAAGGAAAATGCGATCAAACCCACAAAAAGTATTTATGTTACTAAAACCTACGTTACGTAAATGGACTGTATCATATTTCACATTGACATGTCAAACCTTATGCCAGGAACTAATTTTCTGATGAAAACATACGGTTGATACATCAAAATGTGTTAAATCTGGTTAAATACTGGATAATTTAATTAGATTTTTTCATTGACGAATGTCTATAAGGAGTTCGATTGTAACCAGTCTATGCTTATTTTATTTATTCAGTTTAGAAACAATTGGCCTGTGGCTTCTTTAATATATTATAATGCAGATGTTCTGAAACAATTGTTGCTTCACTTCATATTTATTTTTCGTTATATCCTTTCTTGTGGCTACTGTATCAAGTCAACCTGATGCTTTTGCTTCTTTTCAGATTTAATCTGCTCTTCTTGATATTTTTGGCAATAGTCTTATTTCATTTGTTATAACACTACATGCAGTCTATAAGGTGTTCGTTTAGAACAATATATATATATATATATATATATATATATATATATATATTTATACATTCATTTGTAAGACCCATGCATTAAATGAAACAAAGATAATCAGATATACAATGATTTTTTTAATTATATTTCATATCATAATTATAATAAGACACAAATATATATATATATATATATATATATATATATATACATATATATATATATATATATATATATATATATATATATATGAAAACAATCAAACAGAAAATGGTTTACGCGAATCGAGCTAAATAAAAGAACAACCATTCTATTGCGTGCACCACCTCCAATTCATCCTCGATGCCGAAGCATGTTGTTTTTCTCTGAATATATATATCTAGCCAAAGTTTGTTTATCCCTGGACCTTTGTATGTGGCTAAAGCATTTCTGTTTTATTTTATTTAGTAATTTAAACTCAATATTTTGCGGTGTGTAAAGCATTCAGATTATCAATGCCGCGTTTTGCGTACGCGGGTAGTAGCTGGCACACGGGCAGTTACACAAAGATCCGATTTGTCACTATTTCCAATTTTGTTTTGTCTTCGATCGGGTTGACTCCATTTTTACTCAATTGGAAAATGCGGTTCTATCATATCTTTGCTTTACTGGCGAATGTTTCGGTGCCTACTTTCCAGCACCATCATCAGGCAACACAACACTGATCACAATAGCAGATTTAAGCAAATGTGGTAACCTCGTTCCAAAACCATTCTATTTATATATTTGACTCAACACTATTTTAATCATAGGATTTGTCTCAGTAACTAAACTCAATATATAACTTGTTATAATTAGTAGACCAATCATTACCTCACCTATACCTCATCTCATATCGTATGCAGAATATTTTAGGAGAGAGACAGTATCGAACCTTTGTTATTTGTTATAACGGTATTGCTACTATGTCACGGTAATCAAATTTAAAAAAAAAAAAATGCTAAAACTAAAACCTTGATTATCATATACTGTATTTTATTTAAAGCCGGGAACTCTAATGTATACAATGGTGTGAGGTATTGCGCACATAGCAACAAACTAGTCTGCAAATATGGAGCAGCAAGTAACGTAGATGGATGGAGAGTGAATGTTATATCGACGCTTAGGTGAACGAATTAAGAGAGAAAGATAGAGATAGCCTGGACAACTAACGTTTTTCAAAAACTAATCGTAAGCACAATGCGAAGTTAATCAACTTTTGGAAATAATTGCATAAGAATATTTGCTAGATATGACTAAAATACTTCATTACACATATATCTAAATATAATATCGTAAAACTTTATATATATATATATATATATATATATATAAATAGAGAGAGAGAAAAAGGACCACTGATAATTATTAAATATGAATAATTTCTATTCTTATTATATATTTATTTATTACGTTAGTCACACCTTATATCAATATATAAAATACATGTCAATATGTATAAAAACATATATATGAATATAAGCAACAGTATGAGACCAACATCCCTAATCCTATATATATATATATATATATATATATATATATATATGTTTGCCTTATTTCAAATTATTATTTTATTCTTTTTCTTACTGTTTTTTTATTTACCACTAATCAAATTGTATATTTATTTATTCACACCTTATATAAATATATAAAATACATATAAATATGTATAAAAACATATATATATAAATATAAGCAACAGTGTGAGTCATATATATATATATATATATATTATGTGTATAGAATAAACCTATCAATCTACCCATAGGCCTATCTATATATCCGTCTATCTATCACATTTTGGTTTCCCAATGTTCTATCTACTAACCCTTGCTAAATCGGTATGTACTGTCTGGAACATTTTTATTGAGAAAAAATAAGTATAAGGTGGGAATGATATTGGTACAGATCATTCGCAATTAGTTTTCTATAAGCGAGGTTTTTACTTAGGTTCCCACTCAATTCATGTTCCGCAGCCTCACGTTTTCTGACCATAGAAAATGCTTCATTAAATATTGGGCCCAATGATTTTTCTACCGATGTTACATTCATTACACCTTTCCTGATTTTATTTCAATTGACTCTCTAATTAGTCTAGTTAATCTGTTGCGGTTGCATAACGCGATGCGTTTACATCCCTTCCCAGTCTATTTCCGGCGACCTGTTTCCTTCGAATGCCTAGCTAGGGTCTGATCTTTGAATGTGTCCATATTTGCAGGCTGTCTTATGTTCACCTCTACGAACCTTTATAGGCCGCATGGTTTCGCCTATATACCTGAGATTACATTCTTTGCAAGGTATCGCATATACTCCTGATGTCTCGGAGGGGTTCTACCTTTTCTTTTTTGGTTAGGTAGTTTATTGCCTATAGTAAGCGATTGTCTTAAAACTGTTTTAATATTGTATTTAGCCGTTATTATTCTAATTTTCCTGCTCAATTTAGGAATCAGGTAATACCATAATTTTGTGCTTATCCGGTTCCGTTTCCTTCTTTACTTTGTTTATTATATTATTGTTAAACTTCACTGTGTCATCTTCATCTATTAAATCTATCTACATACTTGACGGATTAGCCATTAGTTTGAGCTCTTTATCTCTCATTTCTTGTCTCTATTTTCTTTTCTGTATTACATTCAGACTCTAATGTCATGCGATTTAAAGAATGCTACTATTGCTACTTCAATATAGTGATTTGATAAGAAATTAAAGAAGCAGTCCAATTAAGCACCTCTTTCTTCAGTAAATATCTCTTTCCAATCTGGAACCATTCCGTTTTATTTTCACATCCAAAAAGGGCAATTCATCATTATTCTCTTTTCCAATGTAAACTTTAATTCTTTACCTAATTGGTTGGCTAATTCGAGGAATTTCATTTAACTCATTATCCCCATGATTCCAAATTATAAACATATCATCCAGAATCTACATACAAGTTTGGCTTAAGAGGAGATTTTAACAACAGATTTTTTCAAAATAGTGCATAAAAATATTAGCAACTGGGATCGATAGTGGTTGTCCCATAGGGATACCTTTTAACTTGTTTATAAAATTCATTTCTGAACTTAAAGTAGGTAGAGGACATACAAATATTTAATATTTCCATAATACTACTTAACATCATTTTACTACCTTCTCTTATCTCTGGGGAACTCTGTTAAACAACGCTTCACACTTTCTAATGTTGCTTGTACCGGGACATTAGTATACATCGATACAACGTCCAGGCTAGCCATTCTATCATTATCATTCAAGTTATATCTACTAATAATGTCAATAAAATGATATGTATTTTTTTTTAAAGTATAATCTAAGAAATAAGTATATTTTCTAATTTCTGTTGCATAGAAATTTCGACAATCTATACGTTGGTGAGTTTTGTACATTAACGATTAATCTATACTCGTTTATGAATCTTTACTAGACCATAAACTCGGAGGGACTGTGTCACGTTGTATTAATGAATTCCCAAGTCCTGGTTCTAATTCCTTCGACTCAATCATTCTATTAATTATAGTCTTAACTTGTCCTTGTAACTTATCAGATGGATCTTTATTTATTTTATTATAGACCTCACCATTTAATTGTTCATACACTTTCAATTCATAATCTGACCGCTCCATAAGTACCGTTGCACCACCTTTATCTGCCTTGAGGCATATTACTTTATTTGATAATAATTCTGCTCTAAGCGTTTTAGATCATAACTCTGCTTGCATCTCACCTCTTTGTGTTTAACACCGCTTTAACACGTCCAATTCAAACCTAGTCTTATCTTTTTCTGGGAGAAACTGGGCAATCTTAACTGTTTCTGTAATTATCTCATTCCTAGGTACGTAATCAATAGACTGCAGTATTAAGTCCAAGATTAAGGATTTGTTTTTGGTCTTCCTTGAGATCCATTCTCGATAAATTAACTAAACGTTTGGACATGACCTCTTCAATTCTCGTATTTCAAAGGGCAATTAATTCCCAATATTGCTAATTTTTTTTCATGCCTTTGTCTAATTTTTTTTAATTTCATTATCCCTCGTTTTGTCTGTGAAATCTTCAATATGTTTGAAATCCAACATACCTAATCTCGCCGGTAATATGGACCTTATTTTTGTCTTCTCTAATCAGTTCAAATTTACGTTTGTTTAGTTTCTTAATCGATATTTTTATTAAATGTAAACAAAGCTCATGCTTAAGAGTATTTCCCTACTTTATCTAAAACGAAAGAAAGTTTAAATCTAAAACATTTCGGTATAACATTAAATTTTAAACATTTATTAAGGAACGAGGTATTTTCCACTTGCCTTACAATCTGCATCTTCTTCCGCTTGTACTGATTCATAAGTGTGACCATTGTCGCATCATATTTCATCCTCGATTTAAACTCAATATTTGTGGTGTGTGTATATCTAGATTATCAATGCCGCGTTTTGCGTACGCGGGTAGTAGCTGTACACGGGCAGTTACACAAAGATCCGATTTTGTTCACTATTTCCAATTTTGTTTTGTCTTTTGATCGGGTTGACTCATTTTACTTCAATTGGAAATGTGGTTCTATCATATCTTGTTTATCGGCGACGTTTCGGTGCCTACTTTCCAGCACCATCATCAGGCAACACAACACTGATCACAATAGCAGATTTAAGCAAATGTGGTAACCTCGTTCCAAAACCATTCTATTTATATATATTTGACTCAACACTATTTTTAATCATAGGGATTTGTCTCAGTAACTAAACTCAATATATAACTTGTTATAATTAGTAGACCAATCATTACCTCACCTATACCCTCATCTCATATCGTATGCAGAATATTTTAGGAGAGAGACAGTATCGAACCTTTTGTTATTTGTTATAACGGTATTGCTACTATGTCACGGTAATCAAATTTAAAAAAATGCTAAAAACTAAAACCTTGATTATCATATACTGTATTTATTTAAAGTTGGAACTCTAATGTATAATAATGGTGTGTGAGGTATTGGTGCACATAGCAACAAACTAGTTCAAATATGGAGCAGTAACGTAGATGGATGGAGAGTGAATGTTATATCGACGCTTAGGTGAACGAATTAAGAGAGAAAGATAGAGATAGCCTGGACAATCAACGTTTTTCAAAAAACTAATCGTAAGCACAATGCGAAGTTAATCAACTTTTGGAAATAATTGCATAAGAATATTTGCTGATATGACTAAAATATCATTATAATATATATCTAAATATATCGTAAAACATTTATATATATATATATATATATATATATATATATATATATATATATATATATATATAAATAGAGAGAGAGAAAAAAAGGACCACTGATAATTATTAAATATGAATAATTTCTATTCTTATTATATATTTATTTATTACGTTAGTCACACCCTTATATCAATATATAAATACATGTCAATATGTATAAAAACATATATATGAATATAAGCAACAGTATGAGACCAACATCCCAATCCTATATATATATATATATATATATATATATATATATATATATGTTTGCCTATTTCTAAATTATTATTTTATTCTTTTCTACTGTTTTTTTTTATTTACCAATTAATCAAATTGTATATTTATTTATTCACACCTTATCTAAATATATAAAATACATATAAATATGTATAAAAACATATATATATAAATATATAAATAGTGTGAGTCATATATATATATATATATTATGTGTAACAGAATAAACCCATTTTGAATCTACCCATAGGCCTATCTATATATCCGTCTATCTATCACATTTTTGGTTTCCTAATGTTCCCATTCATCAACCCTTGCTAAATCGGTATACCGTCTTTTGAAACATTTTATTGAGAAAAATAAGTATATAGGAAATTGATATTGGTACAGATCATTCGCAATTCATTCTCCATCCATCTACGTTACTTGCTGCTCCAGTTTGAACTAGTTTGTTGCTATGTGCGCAATACCTCACACACCATTGTATACATTAGAGTTCCTTATTTTTTAAATAAAATACAGTATATGATAATCAAGGTTTTAGTTTTAGCATTTTTTTTTTTTTAAATTTGATACGTGACATAGTAGCAATACCGTTATAACAAATAACATAAGGTTCGACACTGCCTCCCCCTAAAATATTCTGCATACGATATGAGATGAGGTATAGGTGAGGTAATGATTATTCACTAATTATAACAAGTTATATATTGAGTTTAGTTACTGAGACAACCTATGATTAAAATAGTGTTGAGTCAAATATATATATAAATAGAATGGTTTTGGAACGAGGTTACCACATTTGCTTAAATCTGCTAATAATAGATCAGTGTTGTGTTGCCTGATGATGGTGCTGGAAAGTAGGCACCGAAACGTCGCCAGTAAACAAAGATATGATAGAACCGCATTTCCAATTATTTAGTAATTGTTGTAATTACTACGTCTAGAGAAATTACGTGTAAGGTTTCAAAAATATGTTGTGTAATTGCAATAATACTCGTAGTTTGGCAGCATTAAATGTGTTCTAATGATAAACCATGAGTGTGATTATAGTAAAGATGAGCCTGATTTTATTTAATACCAAGCAAAACAGCGGATACTTTGACCTTATAAAGATTATAGCTATATATACATGTAAATTAATTAATCCACTATTGCAGGCTGGACGACTAGAGGGCTGCTGTCAGAACGAAAAAATTAAAACCAAAATGTATTGTTTTAAATAAATGTTACAGATGTATCATTGAATGGACTCTAAAATTAATAATGGAATAGGCACATGTACGAAGCTCGGATAGACAATTGCATGGATATATTTTATATATAAAAAACATATTCAAGGCATTGAGATCAACTAAAGTGCACTCCATGCAACGATTGTTGTGCATTCGATTTCACTCCTGATGTTTAAAATGTTCATTTTGTCTTAAAATCAAATATATATATATATCATTTTATTCTTTTATCTCAGCGATTTCTTTAGTTTATCATATGAGAAACTAAGAAATTTCTCATTGAATGCAGGTAGATATAAGATATATATGTATATATATATATATATATAGATCTAGTATGTGCAACATTTAAGTAGGTATTTTGAGAACAACCAAGAATCATATAGTTGATATGAAGGAAAGTGTAATTTTTTTCTTAGGGAAGATTTAATATAATACAAATATGGTATCAACTATAAGTACGCGAGCTTAGTCATCACTACAGAACACCTTATTAAGTTTGGTGTATTGATACGTGTTTCTACTAGAATTACAGTCTAACTTTGAGCACGTTCGGTGGCACTCGCGCAGCAGAAGTCTTTAACATGTTAGAATTATTTGGTCCTATAAATCAAGTAACTTTTATATCAGTTGAATGGTTTTTTAATATGTTTATTATCCAAAGAAATGGTGTGTTCATGAATACACACAAAAGTCGACAGAAGAATGCATCATGTAATAGTGCACACCATCACACATTCTCCAAATCAATAATATTAATATTACAAACACACGCACGCTTGTTGGTATTTAATAACAATATAATTTAAAACTAAACACGTTATAAGTGCAACTTGACTGTGTGAACACAATTAATTTATATTGCTGTCACAAGATTTGTTGAACAATCGTCAATATAAATAGGTTTATCATAATTAGTGAAATGGAGCTGCTGTTAAAAAGTATATACTTGAACCGTAGTGTGGATTACAACAAATTTCCAGGTTCAAGTTGCAACATGCATAGGTTTGATCGTCGCCAAACAGAGTCTGAGTACACCCACATTAAAGACTATGATAGTCTGGAAGAATTTTGTGTTGTAAATGATAATTATGAAATGCAGGTATGACCTGGTAATCATGCTAAACTGATGATCACTAGTATTGCTACACAGATGTTAGCTCTAATATGATGGGCCTAGATGTGAACCATAATAGACAGCAACGGTAAAGATAAAGAATTATAAAAATAAAATCAACGATGACAAAAATATACTTAATATTGCCATATAGGTACTGGCAGAATATCATTGAAATTATTCAAAATGCGCAAAATTTTACGAAATTGGTTATAACGCTGTAGTGTATTAGCAAATTGGATCCGTAGAGATCACGTCACGTGAAATAGGGCGCAAGTAGTGCATTAAAATTTATAATAAGATACGTAGATTAACGAAAAATTTATGTGAAAAAATGATCATTACACGTTATACAAAGCAATCTATTATTAAGCTTAGATTGTAGGCATGTAGAGTTTGAAACGAATGTAGAAGGTTGTATGTCGCCGGAATTAGAAGGTTCGATAATAGGTTTCAACCTATCTATGCTTATCGATGTAGGTGTCTCACCTTGCTTGATAACGAAGTATATTGGCAGTCTGAACAAAATCGGTTAAGGACCGCGATAATTTTTTGAAATGATGCAACAGCAGCGTCGTTACAAACAAGTACTCTCTTGCAGCTGTGGAGCTGCGGGGGAACGAAGACTGGCCGAGGAGTATGTCTCGGCTGTTGAGCAGACATGTTACCTAAATGAAGTCGAAGGCGAGAAACTTCGCCTTGTGGGTCAACCTCGGTGTGTAGTAAACATGGGAGCTGGCTAGGCAAGCGTAGGTCCATGCCATCATCATAATCACCATCATGCCCAGCCATACAAAAGTCAAAGGTGACTAATGTTTCTCTGTCATATAGCCATAAGAAGTGAAAAAATATAAATAACAACAGAAATAATATTTTCTTCTTGTATATTCTATTTTATGTGATTAACTTGAAGCGCAAAGACGATATAGGATAATCGAAGAAAATGGCATAGATAGGACTAGAGTCAAGCTTATACCACAATGGTTATCACACGTTTACGAATGCCTTTTTTAATAGAGGAATGATGGTCGACTCATTTCCATCAAGTGGTCAACGCTTACAAATTTATATCGCAACCATCCTTATATAATCCTGGAAGCAAATCATCGGAGCCTAAAGCTTTTCGGCATTTAAGAGATGGGACTGCATCGCGTACTTCTAACTCTGATGGTTGTTCGAGACTAACATTCCACACTGTTAATGCAGGCATGGTTTCGGGAATCGGAACTGATGTGGGTGATCAAGAAAATTGATCTTTGAAGTGTTCAGCCAATCTATCAAGACGACTTATTTCATCGGTTATTAAATGGTTTTTACTATTATTTATAGATTACTTAACCTTTAATTTTCTCGGGCCTGCTGCACGAATAATTTAGAACAAACAGCGACTATTACTTGACGCGATCGCTCTTTCAATTTCTTCAGCCTTTATGGTCTGAAAGTATTCGAGATCGACTATTAGACTGAGCTTATTTTGGTATCCTATTTTTCGACGAGTAATATTATGAGCCGAGCCAGTTGGAATTTGGCGCCTTGTTTCGAGTATCTCTATAGAATTTACAGAGAGCCAAAGATTATTTCTACGGGAGCCTATAATACCACATACAGTAGTACTTGCATTGTGCATAGTGGAACTTAGCTAGGACCAAAGTAACATCGGTTTTTCGCCATCAAAACCAGTTAGCTTAGATTTTATAATATCTTCATATTTTTGTCAAAAGGACGGTTGTTTGAGTTTAGTCTACATCAATTTGGGGTGTATTCTTATTTATTTTGCCGGAAAATTTTAGAACAAATCCACAACGGATAAGTGCATAGTCCAAGTCGTCATAAGTGTTCCAAAACGAACGACAATCCTGGATGCAACCATTCCATCTATAAATAATTCACACATGATCCATTTGAGTCAACCGTTGCCCGGAATCAGGAGAGCGTCATGTGGTACAATTTCTCACACTACGTCGGAAGTTTTAACTACTTAAATAAAATCTATGTTACGCGCAGCTATCCAAAAGCCGTTCACCATTATCTTTACGTGTTGAGCTTAATTTATACCTCCCACATAAATAAAATTCTGTGTTAATTAAGCGCCCAACTTGAGCATTCATGTCACCCATAATCAAGAGTATATCTGAACTTCGTGTTCGACTTTGGACGGAGCTTAGTTCGGAGTAAAAAGCGTCCTTGCCTTCGTCTGTGCTGCAATCAGTAAGAGCAAATGCAAGTACTACGGAGAGGCAAAGTTTATAACGGGGTTTTCATTGGTTTTAGTATATGTATTTAAACGTGACACACACAGTCAACTTTTTAAAGGGATCCAATCAATTAAGCAAGCTACAGCTCGTGCGTTAAGGACAGTACCAACGCTTTATTTACCGACATGAGAGAACTCCGTGGAACCAGATATTCGAAGCCAATTACGCGTGGATAGGATTGGTACAACCAGTTCTGTAATGCACGTAGGATCTTGTATTCTGGTTTCCGATACGCTACTTAATTCGATGTGTAATTTATCCAACGTTCATACAAAATCTTCTTGTTGTCCAAGTTGTTTTAATGTTTGCACATTAAATGCGCCTACGTTAAAACCTAACCTAGGTTTAATGAATTATCGTCTGCTAAAACTATTTTTGATATTTAGCAACCTGATATTTGACTCAGTGATATGATCTACACCAACTATATTCATATTATCTAAAAGATCTTTATTGTTAGATTGAAAAGTGGAAGGGGAAAGAAAGGAGGCGAAATTTGAGATAAAGTTGGAGATAAAGTTGCCTGATTTGGCTTATCTACCCTGCGCGTCTCATCAGGTAAGCCGGCCCTTTTTATATTGTGCGACGGCTGGTGCAATATTTAATCATTGTAATTCGTGCACGCCATACAAAAATTGTGATGCAGACGTTCTAATAGATGCACGTATACTGGAGCACATAGCAATTAGGACTAAAGGTAACGCATCGAACCAGTTGTCATTAATGGACGAGGATACCAAAGCTGCTTTGAGTTCTATAAGCACCATAATGCGCTACCTATACAGAGATAAAACAATTAGTGACTTCGTCTGTAGAAATAGTGCCGAGAAGTAAAGCCGCAGGCCATCGGGTAAATATATCAATCATAATTAAAAAGTAGCTATAACCCTGAACTAGTGTCAGACAAACTATGTCGATGTTGTCAATGGCTAATCCTGAAGTTGTTGGGAAATGTTCCAACATAGAATGAGTTTGCCGAGTGATCACGTTTATATGGCAAATAAGGAACTCGGAGACCCATCGCTTGGCGTTCGGTCTCACTTTATGACCCTAGAAACGATCTGTAAGTGGTTTGACAATCGCCTTGCTCCATGGGTAAAAAATGAAGTTAATAGAGTCGTAAACTTTTCTCTGAAGGCTGGTCGGCAGAACTGGCTTGTTTGGCTGCGTACCCGTAAAGTGAACTATGATTAGACCTCCCCAGAGTCGGCATACGAACTTGGTGGAATGACGTGCTACTGGTCTTTGATCATGCCTGTCACCGCGCTGTTCTGTTCGCAGCAGGGATGGCGTTAATTCCGGTTTACTGAGAGTTTCGGATTTAAATGAGAATGGCGAAGGCGAAGGAGGTTGTAGCGAGGCGTCTGACCTGCAAAGTGCGTTTGCATTAATGTTTTGTTCGCCCTTGACATGACAGATGTCAAATTGCCATTAGCTTAGACGTGACATCTGTCTTTCTACTCTGACAGAACACATTGCGACAGCTGAAGTCGCGTTTCATATTACGCTATCTAATAGTGCATCTGTACAAACCACAAATCGGCTGCTGCCAAAGAAGCAGATCATTTGAATGATAAGTAAACCTGATATATTGTCAATAAGATTTTGCTTTAATGGACAAAAAGACACGAATGTCCCGTGATAAATAATTGCTTAAATGTGTAAATTTTATAGTGTACTAGTCTAACCGAACGTGAACAAATCTAATAAAGTATAAAAAAAAACATAATTAGAAATTTCGCACATTTCCACAATATCGTGAAATGTGTGTAAAAATAAATGCTTATAAAACTATCACAATTAAAGGGTGTAATCGGAAGTTATAAATTCGCCAGAAGAAAAGATGTAGGATAATATCAATTATTAGAGCATCGCTGCATTTTTTTCAAAAATTAAATCTTTAACCTATCAGCAGATCAGTGTTATTACTAGATTTACATTCTCGTGCGAAAATTGAAACGCGAATTTCTTTCGGAGTTCCTGTGTTTTGGTGGCCATTATTTATAATAGTCAAATTCCAGAACTGAAAAATTATAATTATTTCTTTTTGTGCCTGCTATTGAATGTCTAGTTATGTACAAAATAATTTAATACGGATTATATAGTGAAGGAGGTATTTTTGCAGGGTGGCGGTATATTTGCCGTTGCTATGAGATTCCTACATATGCCTGGTAACTGACGTCGGAGGAAATCGGTTTCGTGAACCGTGCTTATAATCAGTCTGTTTTCCTAGCTAACGTCCGTACCTTTCTTCCTCAGTATCATGATGTGAGAAGGCCAAGTCGAAGTATAATACGTGTATTATGAGCACTGTTCAGGATAAGTAACTTATAATTCTATGTTAGACAAAATTGACCGTGCTCTAGTCGGCAACAAAATAAATTATTAACACAAAATTTATATCTAGACACATAAGCAGTAAGTCATAAATCACAGTTACTAAATCCAGAGTGCCTTAGCAGTATAGTTATGAGTCACGGATAATCGATCAAGAGCAAACAAAAAATGTATATCCTGGCTTTGACAGGTTAGACACAGTAATTCACAGCATGCGACCGGGCTGTTACGCGCGGGTGTGTGTTTTTTAAAAAAAAACCCATTTATTACGAATAAAATTGCAGCTCAAGAAATCTCAACTAAAACTGCTTGAAACTAACAGAGGTTGTTTCTAAGACCACAGTTAGGAGAAAGATGGCCTAAAACCAAAATTAACACATGTGACCCTAAGGTGCACCGGATCTGTCAAAATTGAGTCTCGTTGAGTTGTAACGCGGAGCCGCGCGTTTCAATAAATCGAATATCATAAAACATTCAATAGACATTGTTATTCAGTTGAAGCGAATGGTCATATATTTGAATAAAATTATTGTGCATCAAAGAAGAAAATACCCTACAGACATAATTAAAAGTAATTCATTAATCTAAATACAGCTGATATTAAATTGAGCTTTTAAATATTCTCTTTTTGACTTGTGACGTTCAATTTTATTCCAAAGTAATGATTTTGCAGTCTTTATTTACGTTTGTTTGTTATAAAGCGATATCACTTTTAAAATGCATTATATGTTAAAATGAGTAATGTATTTTCAAGGAAATTAAGTTAGAATAAACACAATATGTTTTGAACAAATGGCCAAAAGGAAACGGAAAACCATCGATAAACTTCTAACGGAAATGTTCGCAATCAGAAAACAAGACTAATAAAACTTTCCACTCGACAATAGATAAAAATGTAGAACTGACCGTAAAAATACATTTAACTTATAAATAATGCAGTTTTATTTAAATAGAAGTTTAGTTTGCAGATTTCTTTTAGATCAAATTAAACAACGTGCCGTTATACAATGTGTTGTCATTTATTATACTATGGTTAATAATTTTGTGAATGCAGACTCTGATGAGATCTTAGTAACTTTGCCCGGATCGGGACAGATTATTTTAGTTAGTTTGCTGATCATGATTAAATTGACAAGCGTTTTTATTGACGGAAAATGTGATCAAACTTTAGAAGTCCATCTTAATGCGATTAAAAAATTCCTTTTAGCACGGTCTGAATGTGAGTGCATAGGAAAATGTTGTTATGATCAGGTTTTCTCTACAGTATATGACCGTGCTGATGTTGATGTTTCTTATGCATCGAGCCTTGTTTTGAAATGTATACTACGTCCATTTAAGAACTAATTTGATCGTAATTATTTAAAATCCTGCTCCTCAAGACATTAATGCAAATCCTGCGGATGGTTCGAAGCGCAATATTGGAATTCCTAATAACTTATGGCCAGATACAATTATTAGATGCGGCATTTTTTTTGTTTATCAAGAAGCAATTTAATTGAATAAATTCTTGGTAAACTAGCAGAAGTAAAGCCAAGAAACTAGTTTATTTGTATCTTATTAGCATTGGCTCTTACGAAGGCAGTCGTGCGATTGTTTAGTTTTTAGGTTTTCGTATGCGTGGACTTTTATATATGTATGAAAATCGCGCAGTAATTATCATACAATTTAAATTTTGTTGTATTTCATAAAGAATATAATTTCACACCACAAAATAAATGTCCTGCTGCCTGCATATAACTTGCAAATCGGTCCACATGAAATCCCACTCTTCATTTCGTGTGTTAAAATATTATCTATCACCAAAACAATTTAAATTTGAAATGACCGCGCGCACGGCTTTTCTAATTTCTTTTAGTTTGATAAGCACTGTTTGAAGAGATGATAAAATAAATTTGGATGCACATCAAAACAAAGCCAAAGTATTGCGATTCGCAGTTCAGTCGTTTTCACAGCACTTTCTATTGGCTTATTCAATTTAATTAATTAAAATATACGCTTATTAAATTTAATTTTGATTTGATTAAAATATATGACTTTTTGTAGGGAGATTACGTGAAACACTTCGCCAATTTTTCGAACACTGGAATAAACACACGGCTTATTTATTATTTGATATATAAAAAATAAGTTAATTTATCAAAATACTTTTATTTGGTCATATACGTTACTCTGCTCGAGGTACATGCATGTATTTATCATTCGAGTTACAGAAATATCTAGTGATATTAAAGTACTTGCATCATTGACTTTTTATTTACGTGAAACAACCTACATAATTTCACATTTGAAAATTATACAGAAAATCGCTCGAATGTGTTGACGTTTGTTGAACTGAGAGTACTTTAGTAATCTTACTTCTAGGTAGTTTCAGCTCAGTGCAAAATTTCCAATTTCTACTTTACTATCTTACATAGGACACGTAAGCATTATTTGAGCAAAGCAATAAGTATTAGTTGACAAACATTTTATGAACAATTGGCTCATTTTAAATCCCATATAATATAAATATAAATATATATATAAAATAGTGTCTTTTAGGTAATTCGTTCATATTACTGTAGTAACATAACATGTAATACAACAAATTGCCATTGTAAATTTTGTAATAGAGATTTTAAAATCGATCTGGATAACGTCTGCATAAAGCAGCTAGTTTTATCTAGTGATCTATGATCGCACAAATTGCTTCTGTTTTAATTGCAAAGCAGTGTTGGCTTGTCAGGTATGGCATGGTATATATATATATATATATATATATATATATATATATATATATATATATATATATGTACATGTACATATATCTTTCGTTGCGGAAAACCATTTTATTGTGCGAATTATTCCAGTGTTGCTTGTGCATAAATAAGTTCAAGAAAAGGAACCACATGTAGATAACTTGGAATGCAAAATTGAAGTGGATTTAGTATTTTGCTTAGAGCAAGGCAGGTTCGCTTTTGGGTTTATTCAATACTTAAACTGTTGTAAAATATGTGATACCCAATGTAGAAGGTATTCTATATTTTGCACGTTTCAATGTCTCTGCGCCTTTTTTAAGAGCAGAACATACATTGTATTTTTATCTTTGATGTAATTATTCATGATAAAATCATTAGGTTATCTATATTTTATGAGATTGAACGTTTCTTAGCTTTTAATTAATACTGCAATATACACGGATACGTATGCTTTATGTAAGCATTGACAAAAATATTTGATATTATTTTTTCGTTAAATATAAAAAGTTAGTGGTATGAATAAATATTGATAAGAATAAGTCACATATTGAATTCAGTATGCGAACAATCAAGAAAGCAAATGTGTCATGTTCTTTTGTCCAACGTTTCAATTAAACATGTTTCCATTCTTATGGGAAAGATACATCGAAATGTTGATACTGCTAACTCGATATTTTTTTCTGCAAAAAAAGATATTTGCGAGGCGTTATCAGTATTTGTATTTAAGCCGAAGAGTTAAGCAGCGACGATCCACAGCATTTTCAAGTTTAAATGAATAATTCATACATTATTTGCTTAAATTATCATGCACATACATACAATAAATTAGCAATCGAATTCGAATAATGTTTCATCGTATTTCAAAGCTTAATGTTCTATCGTGGCGGGTGCAATTTAAATGTTTCATTTATAATATTTGCTATTGTGTTAGAATTCTTAAAAACAGAGTATATTAGGATGTTCTTATTTGACGTAGAATTATTACTAACATATATACAAAATAATCATATGATTTTGTGTGACAATTTGTTGTGGAGCAACAACTAAACAGAAAATAAAGAGAAATGGTATTAGAATGAATTATTTTTCATGCTTCTTTGATGTTTTATTCATTTTCAATGACAGAATATCACGCTAAAGAAATGGTTTTGTAATTAGTTTTCCTTTCTCTCCGCTGGTGTATTACATATTGCTGTATAACTATAGCTGTGACCAGGGTCATTCCTATTTAGGTAGATGCAGAAATAGAAATATTTGTTTTACCACTTGCCATTATAATTCAGCACAACGTGTCAGAAAAGACTGCGACAGACATACAAAACTATTCGGAATATTAATGAAAGCTTGTTGTGTCCTCAATTGTTGGTTATTTATTAAATAAGAAACTGAACAGAGAAGTAATAAAAAATCACTTCGCTTGCGTAATGACATTGCGTCGTAGTGTCCTAGCACCATGCGAATTATTTTTTAGTTCGGTATCAGATTTTCAAACATTTTAAATATATACATTATTTCTGTTGCTTTTCTATTGAGAACGAATTATGTCTTAACATCATTCTATCTTTTCATCATGTTCGCAGGCTTTGGATATACACAAGTTCTATTGCAAACTTGATTAGGGGAATTGTTTCACCACCAACAAAATCTTTGATTGCCTAAATCGGAAACTCAATTAATAACTGTTTATTATCCAATAAGTAATTGATTTAGATGGATACACTAAGTGCTACTATATAGGAGATTATGGGGTATTCAAAATAAACACTGGTATGCATGTTTATTTGTTGTATTTCAAAATAAATAGCCTACAAGATTTGCTGTAATGCGTAGGCAAATTTTAATATAAAGATAACATTTTGCAAAGTATCTTTAATTTGGCGTTTTAAACCAATAAATTCAAGCATGCAATACCGCAGCAGCTGAGAAAGTTCAATTTAGCGTAGAACTGTGTTTGGTCATTTCTTAACTAGTATTCGCAAGTGTTAAAGGAAAGTATATGAGAGTACGTGTAAATTGTCTATCTAAATTTCTGAAAGGAATTTGATTTTTTATAACATGAAATTGTTAGATCTTTCGTCACCATGTTTACTGTAGGCAAGACAGAGAACTAAGTAAAAGTGGAAGCTTCTCTTCATATTTATTCCTATGCTCATCTAATAATATTATGTTAGACATCACGTTCAGCTACTAATTTCACAAAAAACAAAGTCAGATTATGTCACCCCAGACGGCAATGTGTATGTTTAAAAAATGATATTTCAACATATTTTACAACAAAATGTGAATTTATTACTAATGCTGACATAAGAGATGAAATCGAGAAGAACTTTTGGACTGAGTAACCGGTCTAAATGCAAAAGACAGTGACTACACAGCTAAACAGGAAAATTGATTCCAATTGGAACACAAACGGTTTATATTTATGCTTTGCAAAAAACGGTCGCACAAATTTTTTTCGTCGAAAACTTGAAAAGTTCGCCAATGAATGAATTGGCAAAATCGTAAGTTAACCTGATAAAGCTAGAATAAAACGCTTAACCAAGTAGTTTGAAATCCACATAATTTTCCTCGTGTAGTTAAACAGTTTTGTTTACGGAAAATTAATATAAACACATTGGTGAATAATGTATTGCGTATCTCTTGGCACATCGGTTGAAATTGGACCAGAAATATACGCCAAGTATAAAGATATAGTCTTCTTTGCAGATATGTTTTGTGTTTACTTGTGACCCATTAGTAGGTGTCGATATTCGCATTATATTCACTATATATTCGATCCGGAAAATTGGGGCTGTTTAACAATCCAGTCTCTTATATAAATGAATATTCAAGCTGTAATGAAGTTAGCTTCATGTAATTTCTTCGGAAATGTGATATTTAGGCCAAAACAAAACGTTTAGTGTGTGCCCAATATATAAAGGATTTGATCTCAAAGATTAAATTTTTGTGAAATTTAGCTTATCTCGAAAAAATTGTTTAAATACCAGGTGGAGTCTCCGTATTTTGAAATTAAATATACAGGTATCATGGGCAGGCTCGATATTTTGAATAACAGCTTAGGTATCATTTGTAGAACTGTTATTTTGAAAACTAGGTTGGGTACCATTCACTGGAGCAGTATAAATTATATATATATATATATATATATATATATATATATATATATAGTGAGTTAGCTTTATATGGAACCTAATCCAATAATGCTTCAATAAAAAAATCGTATAGAAGGTTTTACTGTCCAATTTTCCCACATTCATTGACTCGATATACATTTTGTATAGAGCACATTACTTGCTCAAACTTATGAGTCGCCAGTACGCAATAAATAAATTTATACATGAGATTATGTTTTCCATTTATGCAAACTTATGTATATCCTCCTGGCTCACTTTGAAATAATTTGTAATTAGGTAACTGAATGCCTGACAGAATTTTTTAACCAAATAATTTATCACAATTGCTCCTGCAAACTTTCGATAATATTCCTTAATGAACCTTTGAATGGAAAGACCAAGCTAATAAAAATTTTACAAGGTAGAACTTCTCAAAAACAATTTTGAGTAAAATTATGTTACAAAGGTTAGTTTACTTGTACAGCTCAGATATAAAATTCATTCTGACCTAACTAATTTATTAGCTTCTTATAAGATTCTCGTGAAATAAGAACTTAAATAAAATTTTAAAGTATCATACTCAGGTTGAATGATAACGGAATTTTTTTTGGCATAACCAAGTTCCGTTTCTTTCGTATTATTTCCTCAAAGATACAAAAATTAACATATATATATATATATATATATATATATATATATATATATATATATATATATATATATATATATATATATATGCAAAAAAGGCCTAACAAGCATAAAATTAAAACAGAGAGAGGATGTAAATGATTTGCAGACGTATGCAGTATGAATGGTCAGGTAGATTTCTCATCCGTCTAACGCCGTAACCGGTCTGTTACTTTATCAGGAAAACAAATGTTCACCTATGTGGTACCAAGTTCGTCATCAGAGGTAGGCTTCGGATGTACATGAGAGTTTTCTATGTTCCATATGCCTGAAAATACTGTTCAGCATGTACAAGATTATAAGAGTGTCTGTAAAGTCCTTTGTAAACTAAACTATAAAGATGGCTGTACCACATCACCCTATTCTAAAATTGATTTAATCTGCGTCATGTTTTTATTAAACTCGTGGCCGGTGTCTTGTTCTTGTTTCGCCAATATGCTTTGATGTACTCGTCCCGTCTTGACATCATTATGGTCCTTTTTCTTGATCGTTATAATTGATGTCCGAATCCGGAACTCAAAATTGAACAATAATCGATCGACTGACACAAGATTTTGACTTCTGTTATAATTAATCACATAAAACTTAGGAGCGGATCTAAATATTGGGTAAATTTTGGTAAACTTTGGCGACGCACAAGAATGGAAAACGTCAAATTTGACACAGGATTGTCTACATCTGATTAAAACCTTCAAACAATACATTGGCAGATGAAATTTGCTGGTTGTTTGCGGATGTAGATTATTTCGAACGCGCTTTACTAGTTGTTTAACTTCTGCAGCTACTGAATAAGCATTAACCTCAAAACCGCTCATTAAATCTGCCGGATTTTGCGAAGTGTTTACCTGGACACGTGATGTATGTATGCTTCTGCGATACGTTGATCGCAAACAAATTAGTTCTAATAGGAGAGCGGTAAGCCAATCAGACGCATCTATCACCGCGTTTAACTCGCGATGTACACCTTTTACTACATGTCATACCCTATACCTTGCCTCCCTGTGTAGGAAGAAAACAGGTAATAGTCTCTGCATCCTGACTATTTAGTGGTATTACGAAAACCCAACTTATATCTCGATAATTTATAATCATGCAATAACGAATGCCACGTACTTCAGGGCAAGCAAAATTGTCAACGTGAATAGACATGAAACGACGTTAGGCTGCTCGATACAGTCAAATTATGAATATGTTCGATGACAGATTTTCGATAGTTGACACGGTCATCATACATAAACACACTTAGTAATATCTCATAGAATAAACGTTCTTTGACCAATATTTTTGTATCATTCACACTAGGATGACTCAGATTGTGGCCTTCATCGAATACCGGGCGGCGACAGTCTTGAATTAACCAAATTTTGCTAACCAAATCTTATTCAATAATATATGCGATGACCTCTGAATCGCCTAGTTTGAAATTATTAAATCGGTTTGGGTGCCTTCACCGCCATGATGCGAGTCCTTTCTCAGTTTGTTGTTCCGAATAAATATCATGCCATAACGAAAATTTGGCATTATGATGGACTATTGAATTTAAAATAATGCGAGATAAAAAATCAGCCACCACGTTATCCTTACCTTTTACATGATTGATAATAAGGTCGAACTCACCTAGGCGAATCCTATGCCAAATTGCATTTTGCGGAGTGTTCTGAGAACGTTTCAGTAAAGCCTTCACTAGCGATGCATTGCCGTACATGATTTCAAACGAGTAACACAGGAGATATCACAATTATTCGATGCATGACTTGTGGATAGCTAATAGCTATTTTTCATTTTTATTACTTATTTTCAATCGAATTAAAATTTTGCAGGAATAAATTGAGATAGGGTGAATTTCACCATAGATATTTTATACTAGTGTTGCGCCCAGGACTACATCAGATGCGTCGGAGGACTATATTAATGATGCATTCAGCTGATTAGCATGTGGTGAAGTTTGTTTCTCAAACGGACCTTTTATTTAATAATAATTGATTGCGCGGGTAGTGGTAAAAATTCTTTAAATCAAGTTTGCGAACTTGAAGTAAACACCAATTCATCTGTAATTAACTAGTCGTAGAACAACATAACAAAACTACCGCCAGCTGTAACGCACTGACGCGTTTCAACCTTCCATGATCATCATCAGATTACGACGGCAAACTGACTATCGAGGATTAAACCGCATTGAATATATATGGAAATCAAAATTAGATATGCGGCTCTCACATCTAGCAGTGTCGCATACATTAAACTTGACTGGAAATGTCGGCTGCACAATTTCTATGCAATCACGAACATTAACTGTTTGCAGTTTTCGTCACATATACATATATAGGCTGGTTAAATACAATTGGATTGGTGTTTACTTCAAGCTCGCAAACTTGATTTAAAGAATTGTTACCACCACCCGCGCATTCAATTATTATTAAATTGTATTGATTATATATCTATATGTGGCGACAGCTGCACACAGTTAATGTTCGTGACTACATAGAATATGTACAGCCAACATTTCCAGTCAAGTTCAATGTATGCGAGACTGCTAGATGTGAGAGTCGCATATCTAATTTTGATTTCCATATATATGCAATGCAGTTGGATCCTCGCTAGTCAGTTTGCCGTCGTACTCTGATGATGATCATTGAAGGTCGAAACGCGTCAGTGCGTTGCGGCTGGCGGTAGTTTCGTTATGTTGTTCGACGACTGGTTAAATACAATTGGACCTTTTATTTGTTTAAATATTACTGGCTCGTTTACGTTTCAGCGCAGATGAGAGATGGACTTAGGCGACTTTAGTCCTTAGAGATGTTTTGGCAATTTTTCTTTTAGTTGCGCTATCATAGGCAGTTTTTTGTAGTTGTTGGTGCGGAAAACTTTCTGATAACCTTAAATTTGTCTTTTTGTGAAATATTAAATCCGTTTCGGATTAAGTACCCTAGGAATTTTACTCGATTTTGTACCCTTACGCGTTTTTCTTTGTTTATCAAGGGACCAAACTGGAATATATAAAAGAGGTTCATTGTGATGTCTGTTAAATGCTGTTCAAAATCGTACGAGACTATAGTCACATCATCGACGTGAGTATAACTATGTGGACCTTTCCGTAATAATTCGTCGATATATCGAAGAAATATATCTGAGGCATTGCACAGACAAAAGCGCATACGCGTATTTTTAATTATCCAAAATGTGGTACTTACCACTTTGTTTGCGAGTTAAATATGATGGTAAACTCATTCAAAATGAAGCAGTGACAACCATTTTCATTGAACAATTTTATCATTAATATCTTTAGCATTATTATTCGAATGAAGATAATGAATTGCAACTATGTTGAGTGCTCCATATTCACCGCATAATCCCCCATTACCAACGCGTGACTGGTCTTCCATATAGAATGGCGTTGCCCATAGACCAGAATTACAACGAATAATTCTGTTCTCTAGCATCTCATCATGAATGACCTTAGCTGCCTGTAAATTTTGCATATCTAATTTTCGAGCTATAGCGAAATTGGGCACTTTTTGGTTACAGTCTTACCACTTAGTTAATCTAGTTTTACTGGTTGGATCTGATGTTGAGTTATTATTAATCTTTTGAAACCTTTTGACAAACGTACTTACGTGTAGATGAGCGAATTCGAACGAGCGACTACTCTTTAGTGAAAAATCGTCACGTCCAGCAACGGAACGTACACTTAAATTCGTAATTGTGTCTAGCGAAATACCGTTGGCTGTATTACTTCGACAGAAAAACTAGGCCTATAATTCAAAATGGCACGTCAGTGACGACATGCGTCCACGGGAATCGACGACATAGGCATACTGAAACTCTGAGAGTTTCCAAACCATTTGTTTCTATTGACTGGCAGTTGGACACGATTAACTGTACATCGGTGCTGCATATTAATAGAAAATTCGATGTTTCTACTGACATTGCAGCACTGATATCAAACACAAACGCGACCCGTCGGAGTAGATAGGTAAAACTATTAACGATGGCATTTGCTGATTAACAAAAGTGATACGCGCCAGCCTTACTTCCTTTATACGTGTCTGTCTATGTATCTGATTGATTAAACTTTCTGTGCATCATCGTAAAAATTCACACACAATGCCACCTTAACACGTTTTTAAGCGATTTGTAATTCTGTTTTTCCATTTACAGCGATTAATACACCAATTATTACGATTGATCGCTACGGGACATCTATCAGACTGTGTGATACCGACTGGTTTTCTAAAGGCTGATCTGTGTACATTATTTTACTGGCAATGTGGAGGAGAGCCGTGACACAGTGCCCTGTGTA